>VZTZ01010062.1:1623279-1677620 GCA_013400955.1 Drymodes brunneopygia | reverse complement strand
TTTTTTTTTTTTTTGGTAGTTTGATGGCTCTGAACTTTCTTTTGTTTGCAAGAATTCTTGCATTGCAGTATTCTGCATATGCCAAACCCAAAGGGGTATGCCATTCCATTATTAGTGAATTTTACTCCCATCAGTGCTCCCAGTATTTGGAAACATTGGGCAAGACTGAACACACAGCAAATTTGAAGATTGCAGGGGTTTTGGCAGTTTTTTCTCTTATTTGTGAAGTGTGAATGTATGGTATAATTTATGTACTTTTAAATTAATTTAATTTTGCCTTTTCTCTGGTGGATCTTTGCTTGATACAGGGAAACGGTGACATTGTTACAAAGAGATTTGATGCTTACCTTCTCCTTATAGTCTTGTTTTCTTTCAAACAGACAAATAAGACTTTTTTCTTTGGCTTTTGTGACCTGTGGTTAAAGACTGAATGTTTGTGTATCTGTATCCTACAGCACCTTTTAATAACGTTATCTAGAAAATGTTAAAACATTGTCAATCCTGCATAATTTATCTCCACCTTTATGTGGTGCTTGTTAGTGGGCATAATCTGTAAATCCTGTCAAGCTGTTAATACCAGGCATTCTTTGTCCGGACTTACTGTACCAATAATAGGAACAGATGGTTTAGGACTGCCTTAATCATCATTTTGTACCCTCCCTCTCCTCAAAAATGCATTATTTATATGTGTAATTAATTCATTGTGGCTAGTGGCAGAAGAACAGGGCTTAGGTGCTTGTCATTGCCACTCTAAAATTCATCCTCTGTGCTGTGCCTCCTGATAAATTCTGTGTTTCTTTGCTTTGAATTATTTCCTGAGATCTGTGATAATTCCTTTCTACTTACATTGAAAACCAATGCATTTAAAAGTAGTTTAAAAAAATGTTTTGAATGCATTCACAGCGCTTCTGTGAGGGAGATGTCAGAGGGACACATTGAGGATGCCTGAAGAGATACAAGTTGTAACTTCTCTCTGGCACAATTGCATTCTTCTCTTGGAACCACATTCAGCATTTTAGGTGAAGATTTCTCATGGGGTCACAAGCTCTTTTTACTTCTTTCTGTGAATTAGGGCTGTACTTTATGTTGCTTATTGAATAAAGCTTGGCTAGTTTTTGAATACTGTCATTTTTCTTCTTTTTAATGCCTATGGGAAAATTGATGGCCTGGTTAAAAGAAGGTTTGTGGTTTCTTGTGTGGCAGTTTACCAAAAACAGGTTTGCAGGAACTCCTTTTCTTTCTAGAAAAAAAATGGTGGAGTTGATGGTGGAGGTTTGGCCTTTGATGGTGGAATTCTCTATACCTTCTCTGAAACTTTAGCTTCTCTTACATTCTTTTTAGTGTCTCAAATTGTAGCTTCTTTTAATTTTCTGTTCTTAAATTTCAGCTTTAAACTTTGGTTCATAGAATTCTGGTTGTATGATACAAACAAACTGTGTTGACACATGTATGTTTTAGTGATCCCATGACATTGCATACCAAGATAAAAGTTTTTTTAAAAAAAATTTTTAAACTCTCATTTTTCTTGGATAGTAACAAGACAAAAGCAAAAGCATAAAAACTGTGTTCTGTGCAAAATCTTACATCTGAAGGCATGAGCTTTTAGAGGGACCTGAACCTTTTTTCCACATTTCAGATCCCAGTTTGGAATGATTCTAATGGTAATTTGCCTGTGTCAATCTCTTAGCAGAGGAGAAAACTTGCCTTTAATGATTTCACTTCTACCATTTTCTTATGGTTTTAAGGCCATCTCCCTTATTTTTTACTGTTCTTTTGAATGATAGTGCCTGAAAGTTGGCTCCCCATGTTCTTAAGGTATGTTTGGGTGTTTTTGAAACATCGAAAGAGAAATGCTTTCACTGTACCCTGAAACTGCTGAGTATATTAGGGTAGTACTTGCTTTTAGTTGTATTTATTAACTTGATTGCCAGTTAATGTAGTTTCTGTTACAGAAATTTGGTGTAGTCTGTTCCATCTTCTGGCTTGAAGTTAACGTAGAAGTTTTCCTGGAAAACAGCCTTCAGCTGCTTCTGTCTACATGAGTATGGAAGCAAAAAAAATCTCCATTGCAATATTATTTAAATGCCTTACTTCTCTGCTCTTCTCTTTTACTGGATAAAATGGCACTTTTGCTGATGAAGAATCCTGACCTGTCTTCAGTGTTTCTTCAGATTAATAGAAACCCTGCCTGCTGCTCAGTTCCAGCAGCAGTTTAGTAATAGTGTTAGTTTTTACTGATTTTTCAATACTTAAAAGCTTTTCATTGCTTCAGTCTCAAGTGTATTTCAAAGTAGTAGTTGGTCTAAGTGTCTCCAAGGGGTGCTCAACCAATCCCAGGGATGGTGAAAACAGTTTTCTGTCAGGATTGACTAAAGTGCTAATCCTAAGTACAAAAAGAAAAAGTATTTGAATTATTTCTGTGCACGTTACTATTATGCAAGTGACATAGGTTTTGAGTGCTGTGTTTTTTGGCCTTTACTTCTGATGACATCCAGAGGAAAGTCCCAGAGGAAAGATCTCATGGCTTTTTAGCTTACTAAAGCTAAAATCAGGTTATGGAAGGATTTTTATTTTTTAATATATAATTTTGAAAACTTAACTGTACTAGACATAGCAGAGTAAATGCAGCATTTCTCAGGTTGTGGGTTGGATCTTGTTAGGTGCCATAAATATTTTTAGATTAATTTGCAGATAAGCATCTATACTTTCTTCAGATGTGTTTTTTGTAAATAGTATTTACAACTCAACATTTATTAACACATATAATTGTAAAATCTTTCTAATTTAATCCTCAAATTTTACCATTTGTATGCTGCCTTGATGCTGTCTTTTGTTTATATATGAGTTGGAGTTTATTGACTGTTAGTTTAAGAGCTGGTGTTATAAAATTGATCCTGACATTAATTTATGACTCGTTGATTTCTTATCTGCCTGTTCTCTTCTTGAAGATAAAATACAAAACCATCAACTCTGGGTGCTGGCATCTTTGTTAAGAATGTGGTGTTTCTATAGTCTTCCAGGTGTTTAACTGGATTCCTTGATGTTTAGTTACACTTTTTACCTAATTTTAGTTACACAATTACCTAATTGATCTTAGTGTTACAGCCCTTTGCAAGATATAGTAGAACCTGAGATTTTTTTCTTACTGTTGCTGAACTAATTAAATTCCCTTTGATTTCAGTAACTTAAAGCAGGATGGATTTGCATCTTTCTTCTCCCATATTATTCTTTCTGGATTTATTTTTGTTTGTCAGTGATACCAGTACAATCTTCCTTGCATCCATCTCATCTCCTCAGTGACTAGAGCAGTGTTAATCCAACAATACAATGAAAAGCCTGAGGGGAATGGGAAGGTATTTGGGACTTAGTATTTACCTTCTAACTAGATTGATATTGTAGATGGTTTGTTTCACCTGTTGTCTCCACAATTACATTTTCTCACCACAAACCCTGAATCTCAACTTTTCTATAAATGAAGAAGTTGAGGCCACTGACAGCATCATCATTAGAACATTCCAGGTGCTGGTAACTTGAGTTTGATCTGTATAAAAATTTCACAGAATAATTAAGTGTACCCCCCTTGCCCCATCTGATTTATGAAAACAAGCAACTGGAAAGGCATGGATTTACACTATTACCTTTCTGTGTGGCCAGATAGTTTTCATGGGCATAGCTTCAGTGTTGGTGGAGCCTGTTCAGCCTCCTGCCTCTCAGGAAAGAAGCTGGGATTTGCAAATTGCTCTGCATACAGAATGAGATTACTTTTGAAGTGTCTCCATGCCTTTACGGTCTGATTATATTAGACTTTAACCTGCTATATTAGCCTTTCTTTCTTGCTCAGAGGTGCTGAACTTCGGGTTTTTGCTGAAAAGAGCTATTTACATTATAATGTGCCTCGTAATTCAGTCCTTTTTTCTGAAAGCTTACTGTTAACTGTAAAAAGGTAAAATGTATTCTTATATGAGTAACTAGCCAGGTTTGTTGTCAGTAACGTAAAATTTAGTAGCTGAAGAGCATACAGTCAGATGCCAGGTAGTTGTATTGCTCAGTGGTCAGGCTCAGCATGGGAGTTCCTTTAATCCTGGACAGATGCTGAGCAGCCCACACTGGGCTTCAAGAGCCTTCACATGTAGCGAGGCATGTGTTTTCATTCTAATAGTAGTGGAAAGGGTTATCTCATCCAAGTGCAAGAATGTTCTTTTGGATGAAAACTCTTTAAAATCCAGGAGCATTTCCCTATGGAGTGCTTTCAATTGCCTTATATGTTTCCTCCTGCTTGTCTTTTAGCCCTGCTTTGAAGGCCACTCTTCCAAAACTGTTTTCAGTTTAATCTTTTTCATTTTAGTTACTCTCACAAATTGCTGTTTCTTTACATTGTCTGTGTTTTGAATATGTAGTTCAATTCTTAATGTGAGGTCAGTGTATTCTGCAGATGACTTTTTGTCTCTAGACTCTTAGAGAAGACATAGGAGGTATCTTCTTTATGACAGTTTATCAATAAATACAAAAATATTTATTTACTTATAAAGGGGAGAAGTATAATACTGTTATACATTTTTCTCTGTACATCTGTGTGCAAGGTCTTAATGACCCAACTAGAAAATGTACTGATATACTCTTAAGCCATCTGTTTTTCCAATGTCATTACAAGTCAGTTTCCTTTCCACTTTTCCATTTAGTGTCATGTTCTTACCAAAGCTGCTGATAAATGAGATTAAGGATTAAAATTTTTAAACTTTGACATTTTTATTTGGATAATATGACTTAATAAATAAAAAATCTTCCATGCTGCTGATGCTGAACATGGTTTCAATAAGCATGTACTTTAGTACCTATTTCTAAATAAAACTTTCAATAAAAGTCTTGTGAGAAGCCATAAGATGTGATTAATTCATGCTGTGTAAAATATAAAATCTTCAGTCTTTGAGTCTGAATTGGTATGAGGATACTCGGAAGTACAGATCCTTAAATTTTAAATCTGTATTTTTACTGTAAGCTAATCATAGATAATTTTAATTTTTCAGAGGGAAAAAATTTTTTGTCAAATAATAGTTTCCAACTTTCTTAATAAATGGCAATTATCCATATTGATAGGGACAACATCTTAGTGCATCTCAACCCTAAGAATACTGATTGATTTTGAAAAGGAAAATTCTGGGGGTTTAGGCAAAATGAATGATTGTCGCTTGGTTACTGTATTATGATCTTGTTTACTAACCTCTTTCACCACAATAGCAGTGATTGTTCCATTTTTTCCTTTTGTAGACAAGTGTCATAAAATCTCCTGATTTTAGGTGCAAGTAATGTAGTTTTTCCCCCTCTTACTTTCACAAGATGTTTCCTTCAGTATGGTTTTGTTTCAGTCCATGAAAAAAAGCATTTCCTGTGATTGTTGTCTCCTCAACTACTGTGCCATTATTAAAAAATAAGGAGGGCAACTTGTGAGAGTGTTTAAGAATTCTGTAACTCTATTTAGAGTATGCAGGGTAGGAAAAATTTTTTGGGGTATGAACCTGCAAATCATAGGTATAATAAAGTAACTTTTTTTCCTCTGTTATAAAAGGGAGAAACTAGCTTGGGAAAGGGATGGAGGAGAAGCAGGAAAGGAAATAGATATTCACAGGAAGTTGCAACTAATAGAATTCTTTGCTGTGAATCACACTCTAGCTTATTTACTGGTAAGGCATCCATTCTTTCAAAAACTGTATTTAACTTTTGGTGACAAAAGTGGAATATTCTCTGAAAACGTGGAGGTAAATGCATTCTATTGCTTCTTTTAGAATACTTTGTCTTGCTTAGATAATAAACTGTTTCAGCTTTGAGAGAGTTTTGTCAGTTCTGGATGCAAGAATAAATGCTGGATTGCATCATCTGTTAAGGGGCAGAAGGAGTTATTATGGTATAGGATATGTATTGTGAAACAGTGTCTCTGGTAGGTGACTGAAGAGTGCTTTAGTCTGTGGATAGTGAATAGAATAATTTATCTGGACAACTGTTAATTCAGTCTTTAATTTATTTTTCTTAGTCTCTTTTGCTTCAAAATTCAGAATTGAACTAGGCATTCTGTGAGGCGCAGACTGAAAAAATGTTTGATGTAAATGAGTGTTTTGTAAGGCCAGCATTCTGCCTTATCTCAGTTATTGCATTGATTCTTCTTTAGCCTTTAAATTCGTGATGACTCACTACCTTGAAATAACAACAATTGGAGCATTTTGCAATTTCTTTAAAACAGAGAAAATGTTTCTTGTTTTATAGCATCTGCATTCACAATTGCAAAACTACTAAAAGTGGAAGGTGGCCTGGTATGAAGGCAAAAAAGATGTTACTGTCTTTTACTTCATTTCTTAGCTTCCCGGTACATGAGTACTATGGGTTATCTGTCATATTCCATACTTTAAAATCCTCTCCTCTGAGGAATGTCACTGTATGTCTCTTTGCCTGTGTCTCTGTTTTAACTGAGTGAGTGATGTTGTCAAATTTTTCTCCTTCAGTGTTGCCAAAATGTTTTTGTATAGCATTGATGAAAATGGGACACTAATTGTTATTCACTGTGCTGCAAATTGGTAAATCTCTGCTAAGCAAAGGATGCCTTAGTAACTAAAGCCATAAGAAGTCGTGGTTATTTTTGGAGTAGTGTATCTGGAAATTACGTAGCCAGATATAAATGTGCAGTATTTGTGTAATTGTACTTGTTTATAGAGAGGTGGTGGCCTGATCTCTAAACAGGTTGATTTTGTTTGCTTTAGATAAACATATGTAGTAATATTAACCTTTATATATGGTGATAATAAAATTCATTGATTTTTGTCTTTTAGTGAGTCTTAAAGCATGTAAAATAAATCCTGTAGTTCTAGATGTAGTATTTCTAACTTTTTTTTAAATTCTGCTCTTCTCCAACAGGAGGGAACTGGAGACATTCAAAGGTAAATTCTATTTTTATTTTCTACTTAAATGTTTGTAAGAGTTATGGTAATTTATGTATGAAGTAAAACTAGGAAGGAACTGTTGCCCTTCTACATTTGACAATGTCAATTTTATGTTGACCCAGCAAGCTGTTTATTTTTCATTTTACCTGTTCTTGCTACTGTTTTCTTTAGGAGAGTCCCAAGTAGTAGGGAGAATACAGATATTTTGTTATCTTATCTAGGTTTCAGAGATTCCCTTATCTAATTCAAATCTTTCCCTTGGTGTTCAATTTTTGTAGTTTAGGGCTTTGTCTTCAACTAGTTCATGTCTTTTCTAGCATGGATATATTTTTGGCATGCCTTGCTGGCTGTTATATGTTAGATTTTTGTCTAACTGTTCGTAGGGAATTTTCACAGTATTATGCAAATTTAATTTTTGTAGCTCAACTTGTTGGAGATACTCGATGACATATACAAATATTTGTCCAATATATGATGTAATGGCTGGAAACTCTGTCATGTATTATTGCCTTGTCTGTGGTACATAGACATGTGGAACACAATCCCATTTTCAGTAAATCCTAAACTGTGGCTTTCTCTACCTACTGATGTTAATGTTTGATCAGCTTGAGAATTGCTATTATCTTTTCCTTTGGGTAGGATGTGACTGGGTTTGTGACTAGTAGTTATGAGAATGAAGTCAGGTGCACTGACTTATGTCAGTCAATTGTCTCTTGAAATTGAAAGGAGGGATGGAAATTTCTATCAGCTGCATTCCTTTGCCTTTTCAGTTCATTAATATCTCATCTTTAGGTGATCCTACAAAAGGAAAATAACAGTTATAGTAACAGAAAAGCAACACAGATTATGTAAAATGTCACTTTCTCTGTAACTTACCAAACCGACTCTTTTGTTGATTGATTTGACAGCTTTCAACATAGATCATCTCAATGCAAAGTGGAAGATAATGCCAGGCTCCTTCTGATCCAAAGCAAGGCAACTACTTTGTAGTACCTGGTGCTTGTGAAAACAGTGAATTCTGGTTTTTTGTTTGTATTGATCAGGTGTTTTAAGTGAGTTTCTGGAAGCCAGGACAGGGGTTTCCAAAGTAATTTCTCTCTTGGCCTCTTGTTATTTTAATAGACTTTAACATTATTTGACAGTAAGTATTTTATAAAGGCAATTATTTTGATGGGAGAGGAATGTGCTAGCTGTGTGTTGACCTTGAAATTTATGTCAAACTAAGAACTGGTTCTGTAATGGATACAGAGGCATACAGATTTTCAGTACTGGTTATGAAAGACCTGTCTTGGTAGCCAAGAGAAGGCTAGATAAGCACAGAGGGATGAATCTTGGAATATGGATATTAAACATCTGTCAGCCTAATTTGTGTGGGTTTTTGTACAGTGAACTGGTGGACAAGCTTGTACCTGACAGAAGAGAGGGGAGTAATAGCTAAGAAAATTTAAAGAATGGTCTTCTCAAGCAAGTCTAAATTCTTTCTAGAAGATGACAACAAGAAGTTTTAAAATAAACAATAGATTCAGTGTTTTGATTTTGGCAACAACTTTCACTGTTTTGCCTGACATTTCCCAGGAGACTGGGATTAAACTACTAAAAATCCAGGTGCACAATTGATCGAAAATACATGCTTGGAGGAAATGAAATGAAAACACATGCTTGGAGAAAATACATGCTTGGGTTTCTGACTTACTAAGTTGTACCTTCTCAGATCTTGGAATTTCTGTTGTTAACCTGGATTGTGAAGTAGAGGTATTCATTATCTTGGCTTCAGTTGGTTTTTTTCTGGCCTTTTGGACCTTGCAATAGTATCTGGTATATTTTTCATCAGCTAGAAATAGGGAGAGTAGGAGATTCCTTGTTGTGAAGGATTCATTAAGTAAGGGCAGATGTTTTGGTTGTAGGGCAGCTTTGCCCAATCTAACTCAGGGCTCCTATTTGAGTTTTCTGTTTTGAGCTGCTTCCAGGGCTTACTAGATTTTGGCAAAAAGGATCTGTCACTTGTTTGGCTGTAGTTCCGGTTGATGAAGCACACTGAGATAACTTGGTGAGTGTCTGTAGGAATCCTGTCACAGAGGAAGGGAAAGGCAGTGACAAGGGCAGGCAGCGTGTCCTAAGTTAACAGCCTAACGCTGTAATCTGAAAAGAAAAAAAAAAAAACCACCAGGAGAAGATGTTTCCAGCTGAAACATGTTAAGTAGTTGAGTAGATGGTTCTTTATGTTTTAATATTGCAAGTATAGCCTGTCTCAACTAATTTATGCTTACATAACTGTCCAGCGTGAAATGTCTTCATCAACATTCTGTTCATGAAATACCCAGTGCAGGGTCTAGAAAACAAGAACTGTTTAAAATACCTTCATATACACTTGCAGCTTTTAATGCATTTGCACTTGAAATCATTGTACATTAAAATCTGTTTCAATGGATAAACCCGAAATGCCACTTTTTTTAATAGTAACTTGTTATTTGTGAATTTGAATACCATATGCTAAAAAGTAATAGCTTCCAGGATATAAGGATGGTAAATGTCTTGCATAAAAATATCTTTCATAAAAATACAAGATCATTCTATCTGAATATGCAGGAATCAAAATACCACACAAAAATTCCTTCAATATATTTGCTAGAAGGGTTAAAAGAGAGTTGTATGCATGTTTTTCAGTGTCCAAATGCTACTCTCATATTCATCAGTGATGAGTTCTTATGCCTTGCTCAGGATAGAAAGTAAGTTTTACTGGCATTAAGAAACAGAATGGTCTAGTCTGAGGTTCAGAATACCACAGCACTAGAAACTTGAATTCTGTGATGCATCCCATCAATTGCACAATGAATACAGAAAAGAATGCAGATTTTATGTTGGTGCTGACCCTGAGAGTGCAGGTGTGACTCACAAGGCCCAATGGTAGCTTCACAGACCTCTCAGATCTGTTTTAAAACTTCCCTGGAGTTTTGTGGTTGTGTAAATACAAATAGATACACAGGTGTAGTCTGTAAATATGTGAAACCTTCAGATGTCTGTAACCTTAAAAATATTTTCAGTGCCCTTGTGTATACCTGGTATTTACTTATTTTAATATTGAAACAAAATCTACCTTCACACAACCAAGAAATGGAACTGTTTCTAGTTTCATTTACAACATCCCACTGTGTGTGCCAAGGTACAAAGTGGTAATTCATTGACCTTTTAAGTATATTCTCTGAAGATACCAGGTGTCATCCAGAAGGGGCCCTAACAAGGAATGTATATGTACCCCTTTGCAGCATTGAAAAGTGTTGAGAATCCACTAACTCTTGCTTGTAGATGTTACTACCTTTAAGAAACGTGAAATAAGAACGTAATACTACTTTAAGAAATCATTAATTATTTGTATTTGTCAGTGTTTTAGAATTTGTTCCTGCCATTTGCATGTTGGTACTGCAGATTGTACTCTTTTTCATTGTGAGGAATAGGTTTTACTATTCTTCCTGTTGCTTTAAGACTTACTTTTACAGGGCCAGGCATTCTCCTTTATTGTTTGCTTCACCCACAGTGTGCAGGGGCAGGACAAATCTTCCCAGTCTCTCTTCTTTCAGCCACAAGGGTTTTCTATTACAGAGTAATTGAAATTGATTATTACTGAATAATCTGTGATGCTGAGAAAGTGAAGGTTATAAGCTTTCCTTCTTCTTTGTGTTAAACACCTCTCTCTGAAGAAGGCAGGGCATGAGTGTGTGTTGTCTTTGTTGACACTGCTGCAGCACTGGCATTTGTGTACCTGAAGTGTGAGGACAGAACATCTCAAAGGTTGTCCGGTTCCTTACCTTATCTTAGTACTTTATCTTTCAGAGGTCTTTGCTATAAAAGATGATGGATTTATGAATGGAAATATTGGTATGCCATATGGAATAGCCTGCAAGTTTCTTCCTAGCATGCACCAATTTCAGTCTTTGGAGAACTGCTTGTAGGAACTGGCTTATGCTCTGTGCTGTCCTGTCTTGGCTGAGACTCACAAAGATGCTAAAAATAGTATTCTGTTCTGAATCTTGGCAATTCCTTGTAGTAGTAGAGTTTATTTTAGTTGATATTTGTGTGTGGTTTTGATTTTAGTATTTGATGGGTTGTGCTCTTGCACAAGAAAGAGTATGTATCATTATCATTTTACAGGTGAGAAACTGGAAGTTACATAGCACATATGTGGTTATTTGCTCCTGATACTTGAAACCTAGTGCATTTATGACTGCTCTGAGATTTCAATCATTCCATCATCCTTCTAGGCACATGGTACCATTTTTAAATTTTTTTTTTCTTTTTTGAGTTAACATTCCTTTAGTTCCAGAGCAGCCAGGATTGTGTAGTTAATAGTTACAGAATACTGTCAATCTCATTAGAAGATGGAAGAGTGGAGCAGATAATGAGGTAGGTAATCAGCAGTGTGAGAGTAGGAAAAAAAAGTTTAGAAGTAGTAGAATTGCACAATGGCAATAGATTATGCTGTTGAGTTTACTTCAGAAATAGAAGTTTACTTCTAATTTATCCAAATGGGAGCTATATACATGATTTTAAAATTGTTTCTGAAAGTCCCTTTTTATTAAAAGTTCAGGATGCCATGTTTTGAGTTCATTTCTGGAAAGAAAACTAAAGCACTAGAGGCTATTTAGAGATCAGCAACACAGCGCTTTTGGACAATGAAAGGTGGCAGCAACTTTGCAAGGGCAAATATGCGCATGGCTTTGGCTACTGAGTCATGCATATTTCTAAGCTTTAACAGGATTAGTTTCATTCAAGCTCGGGGAAACAGGTCATATGACCATTTTCAGCACTTCTGTTTACAATACAACAAGATATGTTTTCAGCCTTTTGAATCAGAGGTCTCCCCCAAACAAAGCCTGAGAAGTTTTAAGAGATTTATCAACATATTCCTTGGGAAGGTGACCTGTGCTTTTTCTTGCGTATTCCTTCAAGGTTAAGTGATTGGGTCACATTTGATATGCAGATTTTTTGCCATCTCTGTTCATGCATCTAAGATGCTGCTTTTGAAATTGCAGTTTTCCCGTCCTTTTATCAGGAGCTTAACTATGTTTATATCCAAACTTCATTTTCCTGACTTCTGCTGTTCCCTCTTCTAGGAGCACACAATATTTGGAGCAGTCTATTGACTCCATCTCTTTGTTCTCCATTTTTTCAAATCTACTCGCTTTAACAAATAGTGTGTCAAACTGATTTTTTTTTTTCTTCCAATCTAGGGATCCTCTTTATCGTGCTGTGTTCTGATGGCTGTCGAAATAAAACTCCTTTTTCCTGCTGTTCATATTGCCTACTGGATGCGTGGGTAATATGCAGTGGAGGTCTTTACAGCTCGTGGTTGACAAAGCTCATACATTCCATGACGTAGCTGTTCTTGAAGTTGAGCTGTAATTTTGAGCACATAATCCTGTATGTTTCTTCTGAGCAAGAGTAAGGTGACATTGTGGTAGAAATTCATTCCAGCCACATGGAGTTTGTTTACTTTAACATTTCTGTGGTCCAAAACTTCAATATTTAAACTTGTAGCACAGACAACTCTTACTTTGTCATAGCAGAAAACAGTTGGGAAAGAATTGCTTAATTCTTTTGTAATAAAGCTAAAATGGAATTAAAATTTCAGATTTATATTCAGATGTCAGGGGTTTTCCTCATTATTTTGCCATGAGCTGAAAATATCTTGATAGAAAATAGTGAAATACAGTATTAACTAGAAATCTTTCTCCTCCAGGCTATGGAAGGAGAACCTTGCAACTTTCACCAAGATTCTTATATATGATAACCATTCTGTAGGGAACAGAAATATTTGAGACTTGGACACTTCTGGTCAAACCTTGAGTGAAAGGCAAATAAGTTTAACTACTTAAGTCTTCCATTTTAGTGTAATAGGATGAGACAGATGGAGGAGGAAACAAGATTTTAAAGTGTCCATATAGCTACCTTGCTTTTTATGTTTTTAAGTTTGCAGAATCTTGCATCTGTTCAACTCTTGGGACATGTTTTTAAAGTTTCTATGTCTGTATCTACCTATTTGTATCTTCTATTTTTGCTTCTTTTTTGCTTTCTTTGAAATAGGTATGGCCTTAAAATCAAGCAGTTTAAAAAATAGTGTTTTTGTTTTAAAATCCTTTTAAGCAGAGGAGTTTAAGGAAGGTTCATTCTTGGTCTTTCACTGGTTTCAGCCGTACCCAGTGAATAATTGAATCTTTATACATCCAGGCAGATATTACCGACACTGAAATGTATGTTTGAGCTTTCAAATGTACTTTTCTGCAGCCCACAGGTGGATGATGCTGAGTTGTACACATCTAATTCTGTTTGGCTGAGTTATCAAACTTAATGACATACTTTGAGAACTTGTCCTATCTATGAATACATACCTAGGAATAGTGGAAGTTTTCTGTTTTCTGGGATAATGCAAAAAAGCAATTGCTTGCTTCTCGCTGGCCCTCTAAACATGACTTTGTTCTCAACTGGCAGCACGAATTGAGCATGAGGTGTAATTGAAACTGTATTAGCTGCCTTTGCCAAGACAGCAAAACATTTACTGGATTAAGACTGGGAGTGAAGCAAACTACAATGGATAATATCTTGTGTATGCATTTATTTTGCAGATGACTGGAAATAAATTTGTTATCTAATATGTTATTAAGCATCAAGTCTTCAGGATGGACAATATTTTCTATACAAGAAATAGAATTTACATTTCAATGGAAGAGGAAAAAAGCGGGGAATTTCAACTGTAGAAACAAAATTACCTACAATTCTGTCTTCTATTACTACATCAGAAAGCCAATTTCCATTATGCTGTGCCCAAAGGAGGACTGCATTGTCAACTAACTCAGTCATACAATGGTTTGGGCTGAAAGGGACCTTAAAGATCATCTCATTCCAACCTCCTGCCATGCCTGGGGAGATGAAAACAGGGCTTTTTTTGGTAGTGACAATACAGCCTTGGGTGGATCTTAGTGATAAAATGGCATTCATTACTGAGGTGATTATATATTGGAAAAAGGCTTGAATTTTCAAAGCTATAAATAAGGAGTAGGATTTCTAAAGGAAGTCTCAAAAGGATGCTATAGAGAGACAAGATTATTTGTGGGCAAACTCGATAGTCAGATTTCCTTGGAATAGATAGTGTGTGCTCTTGTAACTTGGCTGATCAAAGATAAGTTTTGGTTTTGTCACTTCTACCCCAAACCACTTCTGGTTTAATTCTTTAAATGCCTTTTGTTTGTTTATTTATTTAGTTAGTTAGTTTTATTTTTTGGTTTGCTGTGTGTTTGGCTATAATGAAACTTTTTATGTTACAGATTCAGTAGTGCAGTTTGTAGCCTCCATGCTCAGCTACATTTCAGGATTGTAGGTGATAGCTGTCACCTGAACGTACTATTCAGACAATGAATTTGTATAATCCATGAAGTGCTAATGTTACTGATACTTCTGAAATTTTTTTAATGATAATTCTGACTGGGTAAGAGTGGGGAGCAGGAACCCTGCTTTCTATTAAATTCTGCTCCATCTACATATATTTTTAGAGAATGTTGTGGGGTTTCTTTTCGTATGGCACCCCTTTGCCCTCTCATCTTTGCTTTGCGTTTTGACGGGGTAGGTTTATCCTCCCAACAAATTTAATAGTGATGCATTTATGTAGTTCTCTCTTTTTTTCCTTAATTCCTACTCTCTTTGTAATCTAGTATTGCACTAAGTCAAAAGCCCTTCCAGAGGTCACATGTATCACAACAAATTTGGCATCACCTCAGCTTAAAATAAGATGCCTCATGAGTGTGCAGGTGCAGCTCCTGTTATCTGTGGTGAAAGTTTACCCTGTGCTGGAATCAGCCTTGCAGAATCCTGGTTTTGTGAGGAGTGGAGGAGGCCAGAGTAACAATAGAGGTTTTCTTCAGCCAGGGTGAATAGCAAACTGTGTAGATAATAGAAAACAATTTCATGGGAACATAAGTCCTGTCATACTCAGTTTATGTAAAAAAGAAAATGTTTAAAGGTATAATATTTTAATTGTCTCTAATGCTTAAATGACTGATGTGGTAGAAAAATAGAAGCCTGTTCTGTCTACAACTCTAACTTGAATGCATCCTTTAATTACCCAAGTCCAGACTGAAGGCAGGATTATCTCACTATTATTATTATTATTATTCTTTTAATCTTTCACGTAGATATTTTTGGTGATATTTTCACCAGTTAAATAAACCCGAGTTTTGTAAGCCAAACATTCTGGGTATTTTTACTTTTATTTATGTCGATTGGAGAAGTATTTGTTATATAATTGCCTTTTGTCCTTACCCTGTATTTTTATAATTGTCACAGAGAAGGTTTTCAAAATGTGATCTTTTTAGGTAAAAGAAAGGAATTGCTATGGCTATCCTGGTTTTTGGCAGCACTATGCACCCGCCTAAACTGAAGGGGCAACGTGTGCCAGTGTTCCCAGTTCTGAGGAATGCCTTACCGTTTTTGAAACATAAATGCACTGTTGTGTAACTGCAGCATCACCAGAGCCGAGGATTCTCAGTCATATGCTGTTGCTGTTTTGGTTTTTTTGCCTCAGCTGCATAACCTCTTTTTTTTTGTTGTTGTTTTTGATGAAAATGTAGCCTGGATATGTAATACAGAAAATTCAGTTTTCAGTAGAGAATACTGTTCTAATTTATTTAAAAATCACATCCAAGGCTTCTAATATTTTATGTGTGAAGTAAGAATAGTATGTAATCTGGTTTGTGGAGTATCTGAGCTAAGCCATGTTAAGGAAAGGCACTTTAAGGGGAGAGCCTTGTGAACAGTGCCTAATAAAAAAATAGAATTCAGAACCCGTCTGTACCTTATCCCTTGCTCCTGAATCCTTTTCAGACGCTTCCAGCGCTCTGCCAAATAAACACATGCTGTAGCTGCGTGTCATCAGATTATATCCCGCTGGGAAGATTTCTGTCTCCGCAGCACCCCTTGGTTCAGCAGCGTGTGGTATCTTCCCAAATACATGCCTGCATTTCTGGTGGAGCCCAGCTGCTGGGAGCTTGTGCTCAGGTTCGGGGGAGGCGCTGAGTTGAAGTATCCATGTGTGTGCAGCTGCATCTGCGTGCGAGTGACCCATCAGAAACTGCCCGTCGCGGTACCACTGCTTTGAAAAAGCAGCCTTCTGGCAAAGGTCTTTGTTCTGCATCAGTGAAGATGCACATCACTGGGGCTGCTTGGTAACTGGAGCTTTCACTTGACCAGTGCTGGGTTTCTTTTTACTTGCTTATTTCTTACTGCCATGTCATCTCCGGGAGGCACTGAGAATACTCAGAAGAATTCACGTAGGTGGAACTTTATTATCATCTTTGTTTTTTGTCACCTTAACTTGCTGAGCTTATGTAAAATGCAAAATGAAATTAAAGTTAGCTTAATTAATTTCCTCAGTTACCACAATTGCCTGATTTGCAAAGGGTGTGCTATAAATGACAGGTTAATTATCAACTTGATTTAGCAAATTTGAAAGAAATGGTGACTAAATGTCTGTTTTTTCAGGGCTTTTGTTTATTGCTTTGTTTTTGTCTGTCGCTTTGCATTATTGTCGAGGTAAAATGAATCAGAATTAGTAAAAGAATTCAAATACACAGATATCTTGTTAGCTAAAATTCAAACAGGCGTGTCTAAGGGTGGGGTGACACCAGAGGATGAGAAGAGACAGAGAATTATTATCTAAAGATAAAACCAAGAATAAAAAACTAGAGCAGTGAATTTATTAGCATAGGCACAGTCATGCTAATTGCCTTCAGATAAATAAAACAATAAGTATGTTTTAAAGGTGTATTTTTAATGAAGCAGCTAATGCTATTTACATTCATATAAGCCCCCTTTATCATATGAAACAATGTTCTTAGTAATGCAGCCAATAACATTTTTATGCTGTTAATTTGTAAATAATGGTGCTTTGAACTGTGCACTAATTGAAGTAGAAATAAAACGTAGATTTCTACTCTGATTATTTTTATATTTTTTTACATAACCACTGGAAGAGTTTTTTTTGTTACCATTCATGTGGATTTTTTTTTCCAGTGGATGTCCAGGACCAAGAGATAAGAGTAAATTAACTATTTGCTATTTAAATAACCTGTTGGAGCATGCCTTTATCAAGGCTCTTCCTATGAGTTGTAGTTTTGACCACTGAAGTTGATATTTGTGTTAAATATTTATGTAAAGTTGAATATTTTGTTTTAAGTAATTCAACTGATATGGGAGAACTCTTTACATTTGTGTTGATTGGAAATACTTAATTTGTAAAAATACTTGTTTTCCATAAGTCTAGTCAGATCAGTTGATTGTTTACTTAAAGATGGCAAAATTTGCCCTCTGTTCTGCTAAATGTGGTGTGACCACATGATGTGGTTGCACTCAAAATTGTCAGTGTTGCAAGCAATATATATACTAGTGGTATAATCCATTTTGTATTCTTAACTGCTTTGTGCATATTGGCAGAAGTTGTCCCTCTTCACTTGTTCTTGTTTCCTGAAATTGCAGTGGAGGCAAAGAGGGGCACAGCTGCAAGTATTTCTTTTTTTCCTTATTTACTATCATATCCTGGACAGGAGAACAGCTGTTTTGTCTGTGGGGTGGGGGCCAACCTTGGAATTATGTAAGGATTAGAATATGAAATTGGAGAGTAGTTTGAAATGCAAGCCTTAGCAGTATGACTCCAAGTACTTCTGGGAAGAGGTAGCAGAAAGTAAAACCCTTAGTTATGAATATTAATGTTGGAAAGGTTAACACTTCTATGGTAACCAGGATTATTCTAATTTTTTTAATCACATTTTCATCTCTAGCTTTGCGACAGAAAAAAGGTAACGCAAAACATGTATTTTTTGATGATCTCTTTGCTCACCACCTATGTAGGCTAAGGTTGATGACAAGTTAAAAAATACTCAAATACCTACTTTTAAACTCTCTAAGAAGGCCAGCTGTAGTACTTTTTGGGGTCCTGAAAGACCACATGCTGTAGGCTCTTGCTGCCTGTGACTTTATTGTGGTGCAAATGAATATTTGAACAGTTTTATAATGACAGTATTCTTTCTTTTGGCATGCTGCTTCTATTTTATGTTAGAAATGTAACTGTAAGTGCAGATACTTCATCAGTTTGATTTGTAACTAAATAAATGTACCGCAATAGATTATACACTTTTTATGTTTTTCCACATGACACTGTTTCTTTCTGTAGAGGTACTCTAAATATGATACTATTCTGGTTCTCACAGTGTTCAAAAACAGTAGAATTGTTTTAAAAGCTGCAGTAGAAATCATTTATTCCTTCTTTATAGCATATCCTTACATAAATCTGAGCCCCACCTTTCCCAGCAGTGTATTATTAAACCACTTGTTCTGCTCAAGTTCTAATGATGTGTGTGGATGGCTGGGGTGTGCATATGAGCATGTAGGAATTCTGAATGCTTCTCTACTCCTTTCAGTAAACGGAACAAAAATGTGGATATTCTGGTAAACTATTCTGCGCATTTTATTTGAGTGTTAGATAATGTCATGTGAAATTGTATCAAGGCAGTGGAGCTGAAACTGTACAAACATAAGTCTTTGGTATTGTAGCTTGTGTGGCGTCCTTTTTTGGGGTGTATTTGCTTTTGTAGGTGAAATATTGCGTAATAAAAATAGATATTTAAGATATGAGCTATTTTTAAAAAATCAGCAAAACATTTTTATGTGTACATAATATTTCTAGATTGCATATTTCTAATAGAGTGTCTGAGTTAAGGCTGAAAGAGGCTAAGAGGCAGTTTTGACTTAACACATTCTTTCATTTTTAATCACTTGGGTCACTCTGTGGATTAGGGTGAAATAAGAATCTCGTGGCGATGTCACTCAGCCCTTTTCTTCCTTTTATGTAGAAGGCAGCTAGTGCTATTTTGATGTTGCATAAATGAGACTTGATCAAAACGTAGTTGGCTGTGTCTCATTTTAAATCAAACGGGAATGGTGCCATTTATAGGAATAAGTTTCTGTCTTAATTAGATGATTATGTAATCACTCCAGACCTTGTGCACCAACATTTCCATTGGCTCAGGAGGGTATTTCTTTGATCATAATCTTAAATCCTCACAGATTTATTCTCTCTGGTTATTGAACATTAAACTGTAAGCCCACGCCTTGTGGAGAAGACACACAGAATACCACACAGTTTATTTTCAGTTATCTTGTGCATTCACAAGGGTAGGAAATGAAACTGGTGATACTTGGTAGGCTCTGGGTTTGCAGGTCACCAGCGATGTGGGAACTGCAGTTTTGCTGACACAATATCCTAAGCCTTTATTTTAAAGAGCACCATTGTCCATGTGGTTGGTCTCAGATGCAGTGTAGTTTCTGTCCTTGCTGGAGAGCAGGGTCTTCAGGAGGGGCCTGCAGCTTCAGCTTCTGTCTCCACAGAACTGTGTGACTGGAAGAAGTCCTTCCATTTTATGAGTTTGGATGCCATATGTATTTTTTCTTTTTGCTTGTTGATACGTATTTTAGAGGGTTGTGCTGCCAGTCATTTAGTATCTGGTTCTTGGAATAACTGAACGTGTTTCTGATGCAAAGCTGTAGGAAAGCTGACAGAATAGAAAACCTTGATTTTCAGCACATTTGGGAAGCCATAATGAATATGAAAATGTCCACTAGTTGCAGGGTGGGAGGAAGTCTGGCAGAGGTACTTCTGTCTCTGTCTCTCATGCTCTGTCCCTATATAGAGTTGAGGGTGCTTTTGTACTGCTGAAGTTTTCTCCTGCATATTGTTGAATATTCAGTCTAATAAAATCCATGGAGTGAAAATTAGGGTGTGAAGGAGTTGTGGACTAACTCTAGAACAGAAGAGAATACAGAAAAGGTTTTATCTAGCACAGGCAAAAATAATAAATAACAAACCAAGAAGTTTGGCAAGTGACACATTATTGAGTGAGAATGATTTAGGAGGAAAATAATCTCTGTTATGAAGTCTCTTTTGAGAAATGAACTATTAGGATTAATTCAACTGTGAACAGGGTAAATAACATCCAGGGATGGATCAATCATGAGATTTCCAGTGGACAGCTGCAAATGAGGTGTTAGAGTTATAACAAGAGAGCTTATTTCACAAGATGCTAGGAGAGCTTAGCTTGCTTGGCAGAACATGGGGCATGGAGACTTCTACATGTAAACATATTGAAGGAAAAAGAAAAATGCCTGAAAGGCCAGGGTGTGTTGACGTAGGGGGAGCTGGGAAGGTTGTTTTTTTAGTAATTAGTATGCCTCCAGCTAATTCTTAATTGTGTAAATTGTTCTAGTATTAATTTAGCAAAGAGGCTTTCTTAAATCCTATAAGCATGAGAATACTGTCTGCCTGTGTTGTGGTAGTGCTCAATTTTTTATTTTGTCTGGCATCAGTTGTTTTCTGTCCTACCACAGTCATCAAGTTGCTGGGGGAGAGGAACACCGGAGTTTTGAACCACACATCTGGAGTACTGTGTCCAGTCTGGGCTCCTCAGTACAAGAAAGACAGGGAGCTGGAGAGGTTTCAGTTGGAGGGTTACAAAGATAGTTAGAGGTCTGGAGCATCTCTTCTGAGGAGAGACTGTGGAAGCTGGACCTGTTTAGTCTGGAGAAGGGAAAACTGAGAAGGGATCTCATTAATGCATGTAATTATCTCAAAGGCAGGTGCCAGGAGGATGGTGCCAGACTCTTTTCAGTGGTGCGCAGAGACAGGATGAGGAGCAATGGCCATAAACTGAAACACAAGAAGTTCCACCTCAATGAGGAAGAACTTCTTTACATTCAGAGTGGCAGAGCACTGGAACAGGCTGCCCAGGGAGGTTGTGGAGTCCCCCTCTCTGGAGACATTTCAAACCTACCTGCATGTGCTCCTCTGTCACCTGCTCTAAGTGACCTTGCCTTGGCAAGGGGTTGGACCAGGGGATCTCCAGAGGTCCCTTCCAACCCCAACCATTCTGAGATTCTACTGAAATCTGTTGGGCAAAAAATTTGTTGGTTTTCTGATTCTTGTAATCTGCTGCTCTTCTGTCTACAGAGGGTGAGAATTAATAGCTCTGTGGTATAAATTTAGTCGTTGGTGACTAACCTGAAACTTTGTTATATAAATGTCAATTCTGCCATATTCTGCTAATTGGATCCATGTTCCAGTGATGTCCTCGCTTATCATTCTTAGTTGCTATTTTGATATAGAAGGCAACATGGCATCTGTCTTGTTGGCAAAGGCTTCTGTAAAACGAGTTCTGTATAAAGCCAAAAAATTGTGTGGAACCATTAACTTTGGTTAAAAGGACGAGTCTGAGAAAAGTGTCAGGAAGATTTTTGATTTTATCATTGCCTGAAGACTTAACCACATCTCAAGCACCAAAACAATTGAGATTTCTTTACAGAAGACAAAAACTCCAAATACCACTTACTAACATTAAAAATGCACTGATCTCAAACTTAAGTCTGATCATTTCAGTGATGAACATGCATACCCTTTCATGTTCTAAACGTAGGGGACAGGATAAATTTGGTAAAAATGTTTGGACTTTCCTTAAGTTCTCTTAAAACTTCCATTTAAAAACATCACTGTCTGTTAGGATTGCCTATTTGCCATGGACAAAAATATGCTGGTTTACCCTTGTTTTTCAATTCCATGTAGTACCTGATATTTGCTGGTTTATGTTTTACTGAGCTCTGTGGAAAGTGTTAGATAATTTGTGTAAACATGAAGTTTCTGTGCAATGTAGCATTGTTTTTAGAAGCGCCTTCATTTTTTCTCTAAGAACAAGTTGCTGGCTTCCTTGTGCATTTGTAAATGGAGCATTAGTGGCCATCAGTGTGATCTCTTATGTCATGACCTAAAAAGAAAATTTGAAAAGCTGCATTCCCTCCCTTCTGGAGTCCTGGATGATTGCCAGAACTTTGCATAAAAGCCCACAAGCAGTGGTACTAGGACAGTTTTTGCCTTAAAAGATAGGTGGAGTTACATGTGGATCACCGTGCCAGCATCTCTGGCGGGATGGAGACAGATTTGCTCTGACAATATAATGCGCTTTGCAAGCTTCTATTTTAAGAATTCTTTGTGCTACGACTTTTTTAAGACTATATTGAACAAGTATTTTGTTTCTCTTAAGAGTCTTACACTTCAGGAGGCTCCAACTTCATACAGACACTCTTAAATTCTCCACGTCAAAAAGTGTGTGTACCTAGAGAAGTTTTTTTCAGAGTGTTTCTAATCATAGCTCTTCCATATTTTTTAGTTGAGCCACTTCATAGTGTTCTTTTGCACTGTTACCACTTGGGTAGGTGCAATGCAGTCTGTGAAAGCACGTGAGTACTGATTTCCTGCAGAACTTTCATCATTCCACAAATATCCTGGAGCGATCTGCAAAGTCTTGACTTCCCCATCCATACTCAGATGAGTGAAGGAGGGGCAGTGCAAGTGCCAATGGCACATCCTTCTGCTCAACACACCTCGGATCTGACCACCAGATCTCTTCTTGAATGAGCAGGTAGCTCAGTTTCTGGGCTCTAAGAGTTGTTCTCCTAGCACTGAAACACAGATATCATTTGTGATGACTGAGTAGTTGAGTGGTTTTTATTTTGGGAGGCAGGGAAGCAGTGGTATTAATTTGCTGTGTCAGTTTATGTAATCTTGGTGAGTCAGTGGGTGCACATTATGCTTCCAGTACTGCTGATTTAACTAGTTGGCTGCTGCCTTGCTCTCAAATCTGCCAAGTCTGTTCCTATAGGTTAATAAAGGTGAGGGGTGAAATATGGTTGACTGTTAGGACTTTTAAAGAATATTTAAAACAGTAGTTAATGTGGAATGTAAATGAGACATTGAAATGGGGTCTTTCCAAATAGAGAATTGTTAGATGTGACCTGTATTATTATGGGCTGCCTCACTGTAAATTTATGTTCTTCATTTTAACTTGTGGGTTTAAGAATAACATTTCTTGTTTTATTTTCTATATACATGCTTAGAAAATGCAATCTCTTCCAGTCTTTTTTATTATGTTTTTTTCCTTAGGCTGAGTATCCTCATTCAGTTTGCTATTTAGAAAGCATTAGACAGGTGTTAGAAAAAGCAGGCCATCAGACTTTAATAGCTGCCGATGTGATTACTGTTTTCACTTTAAAAAATGGATTATAACAGCAGTATGCAAGTATATAATGTCTGACCTATTTTGAATAGTAAATGGAAACTGCTACCTTGCAAACTTCTTCATCAAAATGTAATTTATTCTAGCCCTTTAATACACATATGTGAAATTATTTGTAATATATTGGGTACAATGCATTTGTATTTAGCCTGGAGAAAAGGAGGCTTGGGGGGACCTTATTGCTCCCTACAGCTGCCTGAAAGGAAGTTGTGGTGAGGTGGGAGTCAGTTTCTACCCCCAGGTAACAAGTGGCAAGAGAAAAGGAAATGCCCTCAAGTTATACCAGGGGAGGTTTAAATTGGATGTTAGGACAAGTTCCTTTATGGAAAGGGTTGTCAAGCATTAGAACAGACTGCCCAGGGAAGTGGTTGAGTCATCTTCCACACATTTGTGAATGCTTCCCTGGAAGCACTGAAAAATGTGGATATGGCACTTGAGGACTTGGCTTAGTGGTGAACACAGTGGTGATGCTGGGTTGATGGTTGGACTTGAGGATCTCAGAAGTCTTTTCCAACCTTAACAATTCCATGATTCTATATTTGCCAGTCTTATTTTGAAAATACAGAATGAATGTATTATCAAGTCTCAGTGCTTTATTTTCTTCCTTCTTGACCAAGATTTTAGGCTTATTATGAATAGATCTGTCTTTGATGCAGCCACTGTTTGATGTACATAGAAACACATGTATTGTCAAGGGAACTTGTTTAATAGATAAGGCACAGATGAAAAATAATTTAGAATGAATAATATCAGGAAAGATGTTTCAAAATAGGAGGCTTTTTATCCAAATGTCTACAGTTTTATAGAGCATGAAATTATAATAATGGTGTTACTTTGATTCCTTATGCATGCTTCAGTTCTCATTAGCCTTGGATAGTCACTGTTACAAACAGATTTAATAGTTTATAAGAGAACCACAATAGGTTGAAGTTCAGTGCTTGCTGAACACCTTGGTATAGCATTCATTCCATTCTGGAGAGAAAATATGTGTTCCAAAAGAACAGGAGTGTTCTAGGTTCATTCCCACTCCCATCTCAAGCTTTGTTCATAATTTCAGGTATGTTTAGAAACTGATATTGAAGTGGTTTGCCAGATGATGTCCCTGCTGTTTTTGTCTTGGAAGACCTCATAGTCTTTGTCATGTTCTACAGGTTTTGTTGTTACCCAAGCCCCAGGACAGATTAGATTGTTTCAGTGTTAGTCTTGTGATGAATTTTTTCTTTAAATTCTCTTCACTTATCCCATTTTGCCTGTCTCATTTGTGTTTTAAAAGGCATTCCAAAGTCTCTGGACATCAGATGTTTAGACCCTCTGATATTGTTTGTAACTCACTTCCTTTAAGCTAAATCTTTTACTTAAAAAACAAATTTTGGTCTTCATGACTGTGAACGCAATTTTCCCTGCATGAAGCCAGTGAAATCAAATATGGTGTCATGTGTTGTAGTCTACAGCAGAAGTGAAGAGATGAGAAATATTCTGCCTAAAGCTGTTGAAAGCTTAGGTCTTAAAATTCATAATTTTATTTCTGTGTTAGTAACGAATAAAAATACTTTTGGTTGCTCTAAAAGGAGGCAGCAAATCTCTTTTGCTATGGAAGTTGGATGCTGTTGGGGCTGACAAAGCAGATGTAGGATGAGAGGAAGAAAGAGAAGGAAACAGGGCAGATATAATGGTGGCCTGAAGGCAATGTTTTCCCACTGTCATGCCAAATGTGTTGTGAACAAATAATTCATATTTAATAAAGGTCATACTGTGTTCTAATGATAACCTTCTCTAAAACTAGTTGATGTTCAGATTTCAAGAGGCACATTGTTCAAGCTTAGATGTGAAAAAGGAAAAATTGGACACTGAGTTGGATCAGTACACTTCTGCTTATAGTTGATCCTAATGCTTCAAAAATTAGCATTTCCACTTTCTATTTTAGAATCACTGTGCAGTAGGGGCTCTTTGAATTGGTCCAGGTATGAGTGACTATATCTGTTGTAGATATACAATGCATGATTTTTGTTGCTATAGAGAATGATACCTAGTAGAGAGGTGCTGTTTAGAGAAATGGAGTGAAAGTTAGGAAATTGAACTTTTTCAGGGATCACCTGCATGTTTGTGAGGTTTAAAGTATTCATGACTAATTAGTGCTAAAATGCTCTGAAGAACAAAATCAAAAATTAGGTTAACTAGGTCTTATACATATTCAGGAATTCAGGAAAATACTCATTAGGTGTTCTGTATTTTTAGCTGGCCTAAAGGTGAATGTTTTTAAGGTGCTTACGAATGGCAGAAGTTGATTGATACAGATGTTGGGGAAATGAATTCCTCATTTTTATACTGTATTGCAGCACAGCCCCAAGTCTGTGCTTGATGTCTCAAGGTATGGCAGGAGATGTTGAAGACTTGTGCTGGAAAAAAAGAAGGGGAGGGGGGGGAAGCTGAGAAAGAGATTTCATATAGCTGTGTATGTTGAAAAGAATCGTCTCATAGGAAGTGTATTTTCCAGGTTTCACAGTCCTAATTACACTGACTTCCCTCTTCAGTCAGCCCCCTTCTTTTTTCCCTTCCCCCTTGTAAGTGCTTCTATCAGCTTCCTGAATTTCTGCTTTTTATTCACTCCTCACTGTCACTTTGATGTCTGTGCATCCTTTAGGTGGATTTTCTTTGTTTGCTCAAATAAGATACTGTATCCTAGGTGTCATCTGTCAGGTCATTTTCACCGTGGGCATAGGATTTAGTCACTGATGGTCACAAAGCAGGATGTGCTTCCTCACTCAAACGCGATTGTTCCTGCAGCCTCTTGGGATTTTGTTTGTCAGAGTAGCTTCAGTAGGGCAAATTTTATTGTACTGGCTTTTTGTTTGTGGTGTTTGGTTTCAATAAGGCAAAGCCTTCTCTGCCCCTGTTTTAAATTTGTTCTTCCCAGTGAGTATTGTTTTTCTCCCCACGACTTGTTCAATTTCTCCCAGGCTGGAGAAATCCAGAATGAAGGGTCATATCTCATTTATTATCTCCTTTGGATCTCATTTATCATCTCTTCTGGGCAATCTGATTTGTCAGTTGCCCTTCCCCTCTCCCTCTGCCTCATCCTCATTTCTCTTCCTTTGTATCTCCTTTCCTTTCTGTGTTTAGTGCTCTGCTGAAGCATCAGTAACATCACGCATCTGCTCCACCCTCTCCCTTGCTGCAATACATTTTGTTGAATATATTGATTGAGGCGTTGGGTTAAGCAACTGAGAGACCTAGGAATTTTTGTCCTGTTTTAGTGGTAACAATTCCTCCCAATGAAAAGCAGGTGTAAAACTGTGAACATCAAATAAGAGAAAAGTCTTAGCTATTAATTATGCTCTTCCTTTGAGGGTATAGGTGACCTGGGTAGTTGTGTTAACCAGTGAAACTTGTCTAGCAGTATTTAATACCAATGAATTGATCTATTAATTTGAATTATTTAAAGTACTCTATTAACCTAATGATATTAAGTTCTTAGATATAGCACTTGTGAGAAAAGACCTGCTAGTTTTTGTACAGTACCTTTAAACCAGCCTACTACAGTACTTGAAATATTAAATGATATGGTTGTTAAATCAGTTTGATTTGAATAGCAAATTTTATAATCAGTTTATCTGTTATTGCAAGCTAAACCAGAATAAGTGTGAGTTTAAAATTACACTGTTAATTTGTGCCTAGTGCTGCCATTGATGAATTAAAGACTAAACAGCAAAAATACTTTTGAGTGAACACGGTTGCTGTTGCGGCTTTAGCTGGACCCAGCAATGTGGTGGCTGTTGGTTTTACACCTGATGTCAATTCCATGCCAGCTTCAGGAGGACAGATGATGGCTGATCCTCTATGAAAGCAATCTAATAAACGCACACCTCCGAAAAGGTTTCTTTTTCAGAGGGTCTAGAAGAATTGTTTTTGTTCCCAGCCACCAGTGCTTCTTTGGTGTGGCAGTGCCAGTTTGATCCAGTACTAAAAAATCAGGCTTATTGTTTGGTTGAGTGGTGATCTGCCTGGACTTTGCCAACATTGATGGACCAGTTTAGTCTGGTTGTCTTTAAAGACAAAGCATGGTACAACTTGCATGTCAGAGGAAAAATTTGAAAACTACTGGTATGTTGAGACCTGATAGTTTCCCTTCTTATTAGTTACAAATGTTGGCTACCACATGAAGTCCTGGAAGATTTAGAGCGCGAGACATCCCTCAGGGTTGAACAAAAGAAGAAGGTGAGCCCAGCCATACACTCCCCTGTCGTAGTTTACAGACTATAAAGAAGGAAGGGTTTTGGTTTTCTTCTCACATGCTCATGTTGTATGGGCTGCTCCTCAAGGTTTGCCCTTAAATCCTTTAAAAAACAAATAGACATGTCCAAGTTGCAGCAACTGTTCTGAATTGCCAGTAAAATTATGGCTTTGACACTATAGATAAAGATGACCTTTAGTCTACCTTCAGTGTTGCAAGTTTGAACAGTATGGAACGTGGCACACAAATAAGTCAGCAAGCCAGTGGGAGCAGATCATCTTTCAAGACTTTTTTTTTTCCCCTTCAAAAGATTTATCTCAAATATTTTTCAAGTTTATCAAAAGAATTTTATTCTTATAATTGAGCTATTTAATGACAGCTAATACTTTGCAAGTTGGAAGTTCTGTCAGGACTGCTTTTTTTGTTATGGTCTGTTATTTCTGAGCTATAGGCCATTTAATAGTCTGTTAAAAAATGAAGAAACAAGTGCAATGGCTTTGGCTATATGAAAACTAGATGCATGCGTTTCATTAAAAATTTAAAACTCAATGTCCTTTCTTTAGAACTGACACACTGAATATTGCCTTACCTCTGAATCACAGCCCATGTGCTAACTAAACTGTTTTTCACATTTCGATTTTAAAGATAAAAATGTTCAGTGGAAAAAAACCCACTGTGTATATTTTTGCACTTAGTATCAAATGACCTGTTTCTTGCTATATAATGCCTTACCATAGTAGAAAATGAGGGATTTTAACTGTGAAAATAAGGTAATATATTCTGAAAATATGGCTTTATGTGCAGCCAGATTGTTCTGTTTGAAATGTTTGTTTTGGTTGTCTTCCTTTTATTATGCCTGTATAATTGTTACTGTCCAATTGGCTGAATTTAAAAGCAACCCATTAATTGAAAAACACTCTTGTAAGAGAGTGTTTTAATGTAGCCTGAAGAGATCTGTCTTACAGTGTTATAAAAAGTATGGAAAATACATGCCATTGCTAATGTTGCAAATTGGCTTTACTAGCAAGTAGCACTAGTACATGTTCCTTTTTTAAAAAGAATGATGGCATCTTTGCTTTGCATTTGAGAATAAATATGAATTTTTAAAATAATCTGATCTGTCATAACTCATACTCCATGTGTAATGAATATGGAGGACTGCATGTAATTTAAAATTCCTCAGCTGGTAACACATCTCTAAAAGCTGTCTGTTAGCAAATCAGTCCCCCTGTGTCTGGATGCTCCTGGATGCTGGTTTTTTAGAGGGAATGCTATTTCAGATCTTGTTTCACTAATGATATCAAACAAAAGTGTTTGCTCATCACTAGGATTTCTAAGGAAAATCTGTAGTGTGATTCATTTGGGACATTAACCAAACAGTGTTGAACCGGACTAGATTTGTAATCTAATAGTTCTTTTTCTAAGAAATAAGCTCTGCATTAATTGGATGAATGAGTAGCAGGTTTTTTGCTTGCATTGGAGAAATTGTTTTGACAGAAATTGAATAGGAAATAGACTAAGTTGTCAAGAAAAAATAAATATTTCAAGCATGTTGTGTGTGCTACTGATATAATGATTGGTTTATGGTCTTTTTAAAATATTGCTACATATGAAATTTTGCCGTAAACAAACAAGGCTTCTTCGACCTGTGGGAGTGTTATTTCACTGGTGGTCCTGCAGTTCTAACTATGTGAATATTTAGTTTTAACTTGTACAATTTCTCACCTGTTACAATTAGCTTAAAAATAGAAAGAAAGAGATTTTAAGTCTAGAGGAGGCCACGAAGATTAGAGGGATGGAGCACCTCCCCAACAAGGAAAGGCAGGTAGAATTGGGATTGTTCAGCCCGGAAAAGAGAAGGCTTCAGGGTGACCTAATTGTGGCCCTCCAGCACCTAGAGGGAGCCTACAGGAAAGATAAGGAGAGAAAGATAAGGAGTGACTTTTTACAAGAGCATGTAGTGACAGGACAAGGAGCAATGAATTCAAACTGAAAGAGAGTAGGTTTAGATTTGATATTAGGAAAAAATGCTTTGCTGTGAGGGTGGTGAGACACTGGAACAGCTTGCCCAGGGAAGTTGCAAATGCCTCTTCCTTGGAAGTGCTCAAGGCCAGGTTGGATGGAGCTCTTGAGTAACCTGGTCTAGTGGAAGATCATGGCAGAGGGTTGGAACTAGATCATGTTTGAGGTCCCTTCCAGATCTATCAGTTTACTAGAATTCATTCTGTGACTCTACGAAATGTTTCTATGATCTGTTACCAAATATAGCTACATAACAAATACAGAATGCTTTACCAAGCCTGTGAAAAAGTCAAATTCTCTTTCAACTAGTTACCTGATTGTTTTGTAAAAGGTTGGTTTTACTTTTTTTTTTTCCTGTTCTGATTTAGCAGTGATTGGTTATGTTAACCTAAGACTTGTATTAAAATATGTCTTCAAGAAAACCAAAATCCCTCCTCAGGTCTAAAATATTTCACTGTCAGTGTAAAGTAAGTGAGGTTAGACTGAACTGTACTGAGACTATGAATCTGCAGCTCATTCCTTTTGGCTCTGAAGCCTCTAGGGCTGTTGGACAGGATCTACCCCTCCCTCCAAAGAGAGAGGTATAAACTGCATGTTCAGTCAGAAAACTGGTTCTTCTGAAAGCAGTTTATGCAGTGAAACCCTCATTTTGCTTTAGTTATTAGGAAAGAAGGCAAAAATTTGTTTGCCTTTGCTTTTTGAGGCAAGATTTAGTTCAGCACTGAATGGTGGTGTTCTGTGTGTCTGAACATGGTTATAGTTTGGGTGTAGTTCCACTGCAGCAGGAGTTTGGATCTGGGTTTTATTCTTAAGGACAAGTAAAAGCTGATGGCTGCCAACTGATTTGCCATGTCGTGGAACCCGTGTTTTCAACCTGTGCACAATATGTTGTGACAGCAAAACAGTATCTCATCATTAATTTACGCGTCTGCACATGCACATAATTTGATCTAGAAGGCAAATAGCTCGCAGCTGTGCAAAGGTTAAGGTTGGCACTATTCTTGTAGTAGCAGAAGCTACTTGCCTGTCTTTGGAAGCCTTGTAATTCCAAAGCAAGGGTGGTTATCTTTTTGGAATGGAAAATAGTCATTAAATTGTTCGATAGATCAGTTTGTACTCAGACAATGGGATGTTATTAATCTTATTTGGGACAGTTTCATGGACCTTCGGAAACATAAGTAGAATACTGCAGTGCCGTGGTTTGTATTTTAAGTACTTTAGGTTTAGATTTGCTATCGATTAGTTTTTCCATTTGAAAATTAGTATTTTTGAGGTAAGGCTGAAAAAACAGTAATTGGAGAGCATACGAATTAAATACTGCATTTCATGACAGTAGAATTCTGCTGAATCATTTGAGCTGTTTTCAGGTACAATTTCTGTACTAGTGGGGTTTTTCAGTAGTGTGTGGCTAGGTTTTAAAGCCAGATAATCTTCATAAATAAATGTACTGAAGGTACATGTGACATTTTCAGGTTTATTTATAGTGGAAATACATATTTTGCAGCTCACTAACTGAATTATGGTACTTACATACTGTAAATGGTGGATTTATAGGGAGGTAGGAAACAAGTGTGTGAACTCAGATTTCCCTCCTTCCCTTACAAGTCACTTTTTGTTCTCTTTCATTTGGGTAGGAATCTGACAAAAGGATAAAACAGGGAGGTTGAAGACCCTGTTGCTAACAGAGCCTGTCCTGGTGAGTGCTGAGGAAAGCTTGTGGTACTCACATCCCACTGAAGTCACATTGCTAAATCCTGTCTTCTAGAAAGGCACATATTGTCATTGAACACCAATGACCATAAAGAACATTGAACCAGAAAAATGGAAGATGGTGGATTGCAGATTTGTTAACCCAGGAATAGTCAGGTGTGTGCCTGAAGGAGAGAATCCCCCTCCAAAGCTTTTGCTGTAACATTTCCATGCTTTGCACAACATGAAGCAAGTGTGGAAAAACCCCACCCCTAATCTGCCATAGAACAGTATATCCATGGTGATTTTGACTATAGTTAAAACAAATGAAAATTATTCTAAAGTCGTTCCTGCTTACCACATTTGCAGGCATAAAAGTGTGTCTGCTCTTAATTTAAAAAAAAAAAAAAACCTGAGGAATAGGCAAATGCACTGAGGTTTTGGGATGTTTTTAGTGCTAAATGAAGTGGGCTAAAGCTTTTTTTTGCTGTTTCTGAACCACAGCAAATCTAGTTCTAAAATGAGAATCCATTATGATGCTATGGGTCACCTTGCAGAGCAGTCCCCTCAGTCTGGTGTATTTTTAATCACAAACGCGATTTAAATTTTTTTTTTTTTAAATCCTAGATGTATTTACATTTTTAGAACTCAATTTGCGCATTTGCTCTTTGGTGGAGCATATATTTAGTGTCTCTTAATTATGATGATTTCCTGGTGGCCAGATAAAGTTTGGAATTCTGTGGAAACCTTTTCCCAAGCTGTTTCCTGTCACATAGGTTGGAAGCTGCCTCTTCCTCCAGGTGCTGTGTTAGTAACTGGGACCCTGACGCACACAGGCACCTATTTTCTGTTGCTTGTTCTGATATGTATTTAAGCTTATCCTTTATATTCCAAGGATCTCAAGTAAGCATTTTTTCATTTAAAGAGAATTTTTAAGGTAGGCGGCTTGTTGACACTGCTTGCTGAGGAATGCTAAAAACAATTTCTCTGCGCTGGTAAAACCTCTGCTTTTCCTCTTGACTAGATTGCTAGTGGGCTACTTGGAGTTTTCATATTCTGATGCAATCTATAAAAACCCAAATTAGATATTATCAAGAAGTAAGTACAGTCATTTTTAATGACTGATTTTTTTATAATCCTAATTTTAGTAAAACATATCTTCATGAAAATGCAGGCTTTTGAGAGTTGGCAGACAGTAAATCTCATTTGGAACAGTGTTCATTTTTTCAAAAACAGATGATCTTTCTGTCACTGAGTGAAATCCTGACTTCCCATTCTAGTGAATCAGGACTTAATTTTTTTCATTGTAAATATTTGAATATACCTTTAGTAAAACCAAATTGCTTTGTAAAGAGACTGTTAAATAAGAGTTTAAAAACAGCTAGGACTTGTAGTTTTCACTTGTTTTCCTTTCACTCGTCTGTGGAAGAAAGACTGTGTGCACCTAGATCACTTATTCTATTTTTTCTTCCCCAAGTTTTGCCAACACTCTCTCCACCTGTCAGCAAGCTACAGTGCAAGAGTGCTCTGCACATCCTCCCTTACAGTATCAACACGTATTCTAAATTCTGTCAAGAATGATTTAAACATTTTTGAGGGAAGCTGCATCCTTTGAAGCACTCCCCAGTGTCTTGTCTTGCTTTGATATTTTTAGTTGAAAGGGTCTGTAACGAGGCAGTTTGCAGGATAAGTTCCTAAGTCATAATGCACTCAAAAAGCTGCTTGGCTGTCTGCCTTCCTTTGTCTGCTCTCATGATTTTATTGTTCTGATTTTTGTAGGGTTTTGGTTGTTCAGTGAGTAGCCAGCCTGCTGATAGGTTTTGACAATCTCACACGGTGTTCCCACAGCCAAGTGAGGATGTTACACTCTGGATGGATGGGCAGCAAGGTGGACAAATGACCAGCTGGGTGGGAGGGTGGTCATTCCCTTCCTGGGGGCTGGCACCAGAAGCCACTGCACTGTCCTGGAGGAGGAGATGGAGAGCTCTGGCACTGAGCTTGGAGATGACCCCAGCTCCGTGGAAAAGCCCTGGGGCTCCTGTGGGCAGCAAGCTGGGTGCCAGCCTGCAGCACATCTGGCAGCACCCTGGGCCGTGTGAATGGGAACATGGCCAGGAGATCAAGGGAAGGGATTATCCTCTACCCAGTGTGTCTCTTCATGCTGTGTCCAGTTTCAAGCCCTCCCAGCACAGGAGGAACATCAAAAACAACAGTGAGTTCAGTGATGGGCTGCTTGAAACTTTGATATCTGTAGCAAAAGCAAAAAATCCGCAAAGAATGCGTACATGTATTTTATGGTCTGGTTGGATGAGTCTACAAAAAGCAAATGAACTGTAGAGGGAGGAAAAGGGGTCATCTTTTTGTGCTCTCTGTGTCCTTCTCTCTTTAGACCAGATGCATTTATGGGTTCTTCACATGAGATATAAAGTTACATAATAAATTAATTGAAGGGAAGTAAACTGGTTGTGTAACAGTATGAAAGCACCAAAAAGCCATCCATTTGGACAACCTGACATCTTTCATGTTGGGTCTAAGGGGTGTGTTAGCCATATAAACAATCAATGTTTTCTGTTGCTGGTTTTCTAATTTTTTTTAGGTTTTTTTTAGTCATTCTTCTAACTTATTCAGGAAATCTGTTGTGCACAGCTGCAAAATGTTTTACATTAAAGTATGAAATGGTCCCTTTGTTGGTTGGATAGCAACTTCAGGTACTGCGGCAGAATTGTAATATGTAGGAAGTGTCAGCCAGGCCTGGGAGTGATACCAGGAGATGGTGTCCTCTACACTTGAGGTGTGCGGTTGCAAGCTATTGTCATTTGTTCTTTGGATTTTGGGTTCTCCTGGTGTCTGGTTCAAACACTGAAGATATGGGCAGGGGAGTCAGGCTGTGGGTTGTACCCTGAAGGGAATGGGATGAGTCCTGGGGCTGTTCTTGGGTGTGGTGCAGGAGGCTGTGCTTCAGCACTCGAGGGTTCACTTCTTAAGAGGAAAATTTTCCTGCTTTTAGTGTCTGTTCTCTTAAAAGTCATAGCTGGTGGGAAATTAGTCATCTTTTATTTGGGTTATTGTGGCAACTCCTGTATGTCTGCATCTAATTGTGCATTAGCTTCTTCTGTGTGGTCTATCTGTTTTTCTTTCCTGTGCACAGCAGTGTGATAGAGAAATAGGTGCCATTGCTAATTGAAAAGTACAATTTTAGGGTGAAAGGAGAAATACAATGGTATTTTAAGTGTGCCAAGTCTCAATTTGCATCCTGGGAGGAATTCATATGAGCAGTGTATGATGGCATATGGATGATGCTTTTATCTTTCTTGGAACTTCTTTGGTTCTGTCTCTGTTCAGTGTTTTATAAACTACACTTGGCTCAGGGAAAATGTGATTCTGAGTAGCTCTGTGAAAGAAACAATACACCTGGTTTTTTTGGTTTCATGTTTGACTGGTGGCTTCACCTACCCACCCTTAGCATTTCTGACAACAAACAGAAACCCTGAATGCAGCAGTTTGGTTTTGCTTAGCCAAGCGCCTCTTATTACACCTGGCAGGGCATGAAATCCTGCAGCAAGGTTCTGGATGATAACTCTCTATCTGACTTTGGAGAACAAGACCATAACAGCTCTTCAGCTCACGTATTTACAGTTCCCTGTGGAACATGCCAGCACAGCAGGCAGCTGTTGCCATTCAGCTTTAGCCAGTGACAATTTCAACAGTTTACAGGACATTTTAAGCGAAAGTTAAAAACAAAGAGCTCAATGTCAAGAAAGAGATTGTATCAGTCTCGTGTCACTTGGATGCCATCTCTGTTTTGGGGTTAAAAATATCCCAAATTACCTATTTAGAGTGTGAAACTGTCAGAATATTTTGTGAGAGCGACAGAAATTCCCATCGTCAGTGAGAGCCGCTGGCTTTTATTATTACAATTGAATAGCATTTCTGCATCATAGACAATGTTATTAATAATTGCTCATCATCCAGGACTGCAGTAAAGGAGTTGCTCCAGGGGACACAGAGTCATCGTACACCACAGTGTAATTGATAATAAGGACATGTTACCTTCAGGGAAGATGCTTTTCTTTTTATGCCCTGATGTTTTACTTCTTCAATCTCCTTTAAGAAAGAGATTTCTGCTTATTTACTGATGTTTTAATAAATATCTGGTGTGTCAGTTTCCTGGCTTCCTTTGGCATCTACCACAGCTCAGTTGCTTCTGTGTATGATCTGTGACCTTGATGCAGGCAACAGAGTGATTAATCTGCTCTCTGATGCTTTGCCTGGTTTAATAAAACATGTTCTGCATTTGGGCAATAATCTCCATTACAGTAAATGCTTTTAATGAATGTCCGTATTGTAGAATATCATTAACATAACATTTTTCCTGGAAGACTGACACAATGCTTGTCCTAGAAAACCTTACACTCCCTCAGCATTTATCCATGTGGATGCCATATTCCAGCTGTGTCTGTCTGGCATGTGAAAGCTTGGACATTTTTCACCCAGTGGTATTTGTTGGAGCTTTCCCTAATGGGCAGAATGGAACAGACCAGCAGCTCTTCTCGCCACCCCCATCCCTTCTGTCAGCAGCTCAGCTGGAAAATTCCTTTTTTATTGTCAGCAGAGCGCTCATGAGACCAGAAAAGTGAACAGAGAACTCTGGGAAAAGGGTTCCAGGTTATATATTCCTCCTAAAAAGCAAATTTTCTGAAGCATATTCTAACAATCTGGCTGCAGTCAGTACTTCAATAGCAACTACAGCTTTTTATTCTAGAAGATGTTTTTCTGCACTAAACAGCACAAGTCCAGTCTAGAGCAAAACAGGGGGGAAGGAGTTGTTCTAAGGATATTCTGTCTAATATTTCCTAATTCTGTCTAGTATCTCCTTTGCTGCATGCACGTGTGGGATTCTTCAAGGGATTTTTCCATTCTGTCTGGAGGCTGGCAAAGCCAGGATCTCAGGCACACACACACACACGTTATGTATGTGCATTTATATGTGTGTACATATAAGTACATATATGTATCTTGCCACTTGCATTGTGGGGGAAATGCGCTGCAATATTCAAATGAAAAGTGTTGCTTTTGTGTGCATTAGGTGGATATGACTGCAGAAGTATCATTACCTGAGGGGTTTTTGGCAGAATTCTGAAATCCCAGTTGTTGATGGACAGTGCTCTCAGGTGTTCCTGTTTATATAGCTCAGGAAATTTGTATTTTGCCTCAAGATAAGTAGTTATGACATCACTCTAATGTGGAGGTTATGCTGCCTAATATGGTATTTCTGTCCTGGTTTAAAATACACTTGCAAAGCACAGAGACCTCCTTTTATTGCAGCCTGTGTTAATAGCCTGTAGTAACAGTCTGTCAGAATTCATTGAACTGGTTCTGTAGATTTTAAATTCTGAGAGTGAGGGGATACACCTGCAATATTTGATTTGTCTGGTTTTTTTATGCTCAGCTGAACTCGATGCTGAACATGCACAGAAGGTTTTGGACATGGAGCACACCCAGCAGATGAAGCTAAAGGAGCGCCAGAAATTCTTTGAAGAAGCCTTCCAGCAGGACATGGAGCAATACCTTTCCACAGGATACTTGCAGATAGCAGAGAGGAGAGGCAAGTTATAAAATACCTTCTGTGTAATGCACAAACTCCCAACTTGGAGAGCATTGCTGAGCGGGCAGAGCCAGCAGTGGTTTTAATGTGTACAGAGGAAGCACTGCAAAAATGTCCAGATTCTTCCTCAGTGGAATTGGAACTTCAGATAAGCCTTTTAAACAAACTTTGTCCCAGGGGTAGTGGATACCTTAGAAGATTAGTCAGGCTCTGCTCCTTGTCTGAGGAAATGCAGAGCACTGAACTACATCTGGAACAGCATTTTTCTCTGCAGCCAAAGAGTACATCAATGTAAAAATATGGATGGGGGCAGCTGCTTTGTCCACTGGAGTTCCAAAGCCTGGGATTGTCACCTGGCAAGGAGATGCCTCAGGAAAGTTTGCAAAGTGCAGAGGAAAGCTCAGTGTAGCATTTCTGAGCAGTTCCCAGGTGGCAGCTGTTCCCACTGGGTGTGATTAGGACATGGGAGGTCACATTAAGTGCTCTCCTTATTATCAAACGACACAAGTCTGGCATGTCCAGACTGGTTAAAGCACAAGAATGCCAGAGATTACAGGGAATTCTGTGTGGGAGGTTTCCATCTGTTAGGCCAAAATGCAGGGATTGTTGGACCAGTAAGGAAGCCAGTGGGAAATTATGCATTCATGTGGCAGGAAAAAATGTAGAGATTCTGTCCCTGCTCCAAGTGCAGTTCTGCTATCATTTGTAATGTCAGAGCAGGGAATACAATCCAAGGTTTCCATTTCTCCGCATGAGTGCTATAAATACTTGTCTGCAAGATGCTCTGCCTGGGTGGCTAGGGAGAGGTGAGATATGTAAATTAAATTCATGGTCAGGGGAGGAACTGAGTTTGAGTCTTCTGCTTTCTGTAATACGTTGTCTTTTAGACTAAAAGTGGACATTGTCATGAGCTGGTACTGGACACACAGCTCTGTTGCAGTGTTAGGCTGCCTAACATTTAGAACTTCAGCTTTTTAGTATAATGTGGAACCCATGTGTATCAAAGAAACTGCTTTAAGGAAAGATTTGGACCTGCAGTACATGTAAAACTGCAGAGCTATAGCATATTTGAAAAAAATCCCCCAGTCAAATTACAGAATTTAATCTCAATTCCCCTATGAGAGCTTTCAATAGTGTAATTCTTAAATTTAGATAAACCAGTAAACTGTTCTTTGTAATATATTATGCAGTTACTGGACTTAACTCTGAATGGCCCTGAACTTACTTGTTTCCTGTTTGCATGTTTTGCTGTTCAAGGAAGAAGATGCTCATCCAAGTATTTACTTCCCTTGCAAATTGTCAGTGCTGTATTGACAGTAATAAGTTATTTGCTTGAGTAATTAATAATGTGAAATCCCCATGCTGAGAGAAGATACTGGGCCTGAGCCTGGGCTTTACAGACTACTGTAATTTCTTAGATTAACTGAGAGAAGAAGAACAGCTGCCCTCTGTTAACATTATTCCTGATTGCTGAATTTCTACATCCCTTGTATACTGACATTTAGTGTCGATGTGCTTAAATGTGTTTGTTTTTCTCTAAAAAGACTTCTGGTTGAGAGAATTGAAAAGGAGTGAAATGGAAAGTCTTTGCCCCTGAGCCCCATCTCAGCTCATTTCTGAGAAGGTTATTGCTATAAATACTGCTGCTAAAAATGTTTTGGTTTACAAAAGCAGTAATGGATGTTACTTTCACAACAAAGATTGCACAGGGTGCTCTTGGATTTGGGCTGAGGTTGAGGGCTGTGCAGCTCCTGTGGGTGGGCTCCTTCCATTCCTAAGTTTAATTATTGCTGAGGCAGCCACTTAGAGCAGCCTCTGGAGCCTTGGTAGGTAACAACCTGATTGTCAGTTCACTCATTGCACTTTTTCTTCTGCAGAACCGATTGGAAGTATGTCTTCCATGGAGGTGAATGTGGACATGCTGGAGCAGATGGACCTAATGGACATGTCTGACCAGGAAGCACTCGATGTCTTTTTAAACTCAGGAAGCGAAGACAATAATGTGCTGTCTCCCATGCTGGGTATGGTACTTGTAGTGACAGCCTGCTTAGAGACAGTGATAAATGACCAGAACTGCTCTCGTTTGTAATGGGTGATGTTATCTCATAAAACATCACATTTGGTGCAGACTGACTGTTCTTCATTAGTGTTTCTCAAAACATTAACATTTAGTTGCTGTACAAGGGAGTTGCTGCAAAACTATGTGATATTTCCAGACAGTCTCATTTTTCTTACTGCAGCTCCCTGTTGTATCCATCACAGTCTGGGTAGGTGCTGTGTTACATACTGGCTTGAGGGGCATTTTTCCCAATACAGAGTTAATAGAGGACATTTTAACAAATGGCAACAGAAAGCTTGCGGTAATTACTCTTCCGTTTTTAAGACTGCTTGCTTAGAGTTTGTCCAGAATGTTGCTTGTCAAACTTGGACCAGTTGTATAATGCAAGATCTTCAGTGAGAGATCCTGAAAGACATGGTTCAACCCAGCAGTTTACATATACACACAGAATTAGTGTCTCAATACTAGATAATTTTTCTACCAGGAAAGTGTTTTCCTAGTTAAAAACTTAAGTATTAAAATGCCTTTCCTCAAAAGAGCCGGAATTATTTTTCTTGCAGGAGATGATGAAGCTCCTTTAAAGGTCCTTTTGATTTCTTCTGAAAAATACAGATTGAAATACTTTTATTAAAGTACTTACAGTACTTGCTATGTAAAGGTAATTTACACCTGCTGTGAACATAAAAAGCTTGTGGTAAATGATCAAGGCACAGTTGACTACTGAAGTTTTTTATTGTGTTTCATTGCAAAAACTTAATTCAGATGGGTGGTTTTGGATAAGCATCCGCTTTGTGCATTATTAAAGCTGATCATTGTTTGAGCTTGCCAGTAATTGCAGAATCTAGGACTGTTTTCCCCTTGCTGGCTGTTTGGCAGATGTTGGACCAAGACGTTTTGTGTCGTAACAGCAAACAGTCTTAGCTGGATTATTGAAGGAAGTGCAGACACAACTTTTTTAACTAAGTAGATAAATACATTAGCTTTTGAAAAAAATACATTATTTTATGCTGTGATCTAAATATTACAGTATATATGTACAGTGTCTATATGTGCACATACACTGCAATATAATGTACCTGTGCTGTAATATTGTTCCAGCACTGCAGCCTTACTGCAGTGTAAGTCTTGTGACTCTTGCTCTTGTGGTTCCAGACATTTTATTTCCCTTCAATTAAGAGATTTTTGTGCTTGCTTTAAGAACCTGGCACCCCAGTGCCAACCCAAATATGCAATAGTCTTCATTCTCAGAAAAATGAGATGGCTTAAAGGTAACTCTTCATTTTGCTGTCAGTGGAAAACTGGGTTGTCAGGGCAAGGTTTGTTTGACAATTGGGCTGAACACCACAAAATACAGGTAAGTTATTTTAGTAATTGGTAAAAGTGGGAATGAGCTCAAGACATTGAAATATTTTCAGATCTGTCTTGCTAGAAACATTGCCAGCTTGTGGGCATTAGCTTCGCAACATTTCACGACAGTAAGTTAAAGAGCAAAATTCAGTTAGCTCTGTCACTCCTGAGAACTCCTCCTCTGTGTGTTGTGTAAATTATTCTACTGCTTGCTGGTGTACACCACATAAGGCAGGTTTTCTAAAATTTCTAGTCTTAAGATATAATTCAGGTATTTGGGGACCAGTCATAGGCAATGTGGTTTGAACTGCTCTGCAAACAGTCTGAGCAGAGGTAAGGTGTAGCTCATATCCATCTGCCCCTTCTGAAACACTTTTTAATAAAATTTTTGAGAGAATCTTCTCACTAGAGTTACTCAGTGCTGAAGCTGAGTGCTCTGACTATGGAGAAACACCTGTTAGGTACAGGAGAAAAGGAAAAATGTGCTTTGCATAGCACATCACATAGAAATTGTTTAGATGTTCCCTCATTTTAACTTATTTTTGCTGTCAGGAACTGTCCGTGAAAGAGGATCTAATTTTGAAACCTGAACTCTCAAACTGCAAGCAAACACTGTTACACTGAACTTACAAGTCTTTTTTGCACAGGATATGGAGGAAGCAGTCTTAAAATCCCACTCCTGTGCACTTGAGCTGTGGTACAGCTCTACCAGAGGAGTGCTTTCATGCTGAATTGGTTTTGCTTTTGCATCTTCCATTTTTACTCAAAACTGGCCATGACTGTTATTGCCTGCTTCCTAGTTGTTTGATTTTAAATTTCTAATTCGTGTAGTTCTGTTGTGCTGAGTTTGTTGGGGGGATTTTCCTCTTGGTGTCTTGCGAAAGAAGGAAAACAGCCTGAAAGCGACTCCCCAACCAGCGCCAAGCTGATGTTCATGTATTGACGTCTCAATCCCCTTGCTGAGCCAGAGCCTGACTACTGTTGTTGTTGTTTTCCCAACTCTCAGGGCCCGACTCCAGCACCTACGTGAATGAGATAAGCCTCCAGGTGCCGAGCCAGTCCGAGTTACGGCAGAAGCTCTGTTCCCTGTCCTCCACCTGCACCGACTCTGCCAGCCAGGATGCCAGTGAAGGAGAGTCCCCCATCGTTCAGTCTGACGAGGAGGAAGTTCAAGTGGACACTGCCCTTGCTGCTGTAACTGAGAGAAAGGGTGCTTCAGATGGCAGTGATGAAAGTGACTCTCAAACTATTTGAATCTTACATATCCTTTAAGAATGACTTCTGAATGAATGAACAAGTGAATGAAGAGCTTGCCTGTGTAACAATTTGCTAATCAAGCATAACAGCCAGATCTTTTTACTCAGTAATACTGCCTTTTTACAAAATTGCCAGTCATGTGGAGGTTGGTTTTTAAAGAAAAAAATTATGCCTAAAGCACACACACTTTAACAGTAGTCTTGGGGCTCAGGGGAGCAGTAAAACTGTTGTATATACTATGTATAAGAGAATTTAAGGGGAAAGGTAGAAGTTACTTTGACCACTAACCTTTAAATGGCTGATTGGAAATACTTCAGAGTTGATGTGTAATACTGAACCCAAATTGTTCCTTGCATGTTTTCAGCTGCTGCAACTGAAGATTTAGGATCCAAACCAAAATGAAAAGTTATTTTCTACTGTTTACTACCTACTGTCTGCCTCCTGCCTTTGTCTACTAACGCAGCAGTATCTACTGTTCTCACACTTCTTATTCAGGACCAACTTAGTTATAGGTGTTAAGGAAAAAATAAGAACCCGAGATGGAGGAGAGATGCATATGGAAATGTTGCACTCCTTGCGGAGAAGGTATCTTAGCATTGTGTAAACTTACTCCTCTTTCGAGATAAAATAAAGACTTTCTATCCCAACCATGTCTTTTACTTGATTACCCAGGTATTTTATCCATGGCAAGTGAACAGAGGAACCTAACTCAGGAAAAAAAAATGGCTATTAGGAGCACCAATGTAGTGTGTTTTTCCATGGTAACAGCTGTTTGACTACACTAGGGAGATAAACCTGAGTTAATTATTAATTGTGTCTATTTTAGAAACCTCAGGACCTGTAGGAATCATCTCATTGCTGTTTTCTCTGCAGTCGTTTTTCCCTCTGAACTCGAGGTCTGACCATATCTAACGCCTGTTGCTTGTCAAGTCTCATGCTCTATTTGCAGGGATCTGCTCTCCTTTGAGAAGGCTCCTGGCTTCTGCTCTTCCTCCACAGAGGGAAGGAATGTAATCAGAAACAGTGTAAGTAAAAGGATGAGCTGTGATGTAGATCCCTTCCAAAGACCTGCCCTGACAAAGTCAGTGGTTGGGAACGAGGCATCTCCTGCTGCTTGCCAGCTGGGAAGTGGCCAGTTTCCATAAGGATTCTCCTGTTAGCTGACAAAGTGTTTCCTGATCCCTGTCTGGGAAATGAAGGCTGGAACTCCCTACCTGCAGTTAGAGATTTACGATTCAACAAGGAAGCTCTTGAAAGAAATTTTTCTTGAAGGAGCTTCCTTTACTTTCTCACTTTCCAGAAGACAGACAAAATGTCCAAAAAAGTTTTGTTTTTTTATTAAACCTTGTAGTACAAACCTGGAAAGTAAACAAAAAACTGGCAATAAACAACATGAAGTCTTTCCTTACAAGGAAAGAGAGCAGAGCAGCGCTAATAAATTAAATGTCAAACTGTAAGCCATAGTCAGAAGTTTACTGTCAAGAGGGAAAAGTACACAGCAAGGCCATAAAAACCAGACAACCACATTTGAAAACACTTGACTCTGTTTATGTTATTGTTAAATATTCCAAAACAGTTCAGTCTTCTGCAACAACAACCAACAAATTGTATTATAGGACTTTCCTGACAGTCACCACTGGCAAGCTCAGTGCAATATGGGTAGCTACGGTATTGTTGAATTCAATTACGAAACAAAACAGTTTGTGAAAACATTTTCCCTTTTTTATTCCACACATACTGTACACACAACCAGAAAAGGGCAACAGCTACTCCATTATTATTTTTTGTTGTTGTTCAGTGATGTAAGCAGCACTTATAAATGTTACAAGAAAAACCCTGTAAGCATCCAATCCAACCGATGAAGAAAGTGAAACGTAAGGCTTTTCTTCATCTTGTCTCTTTGCCATCCCTCCCCCCACCCCAAGAAAAGGCTCAAGTATTTAAAAAAATTTACAGGCATATGTACAAAAGGTGTGATTTTTTTTTTTTTGTTACAACATGAAGAGAAAAAATAGACAAGATGAAAGCAAATGCATTTTCACATTCAAAAGAAATATGCAGACTTGCTAGTGGCTCTAAATGTGATCATATAATGAAACAAATTCAAAACAAAAATTAATGCTTGACTGTGTAAAGGTGTGAAAAACAGCAGTGGAATGGAAATGGAATGTTAGAAAGATTGCACGTCTATGACAAAAGAAGCACTTATGGCTTCAATCACTTCTTTTTTTTTCTTTTTTTTTTTTTTTTTAAGGATGCTATTGAAGGGTTTTTGATAAAGTAGCCAACAGCACCAAAAAATAACAGAATGGATTTCCTAATGAAATCAGGCACAGTTTTCCCTCACATGACTCCTCAAGGCAGGCAGTCTTTTTTCCTCCTTTTTTTTTTCTTTTTTTAAAATTTTTATTTTTCCCCCTCAAAACAGATGCATAGTGATGTGCTGGTAAAAGAGAACATACTCCAAATCTCCTCCTTTTGCCTACAGTTAGGAAACAAAGTCCATCTTCAGCTGCCATAACCTCCCAAAGAAAGTGTGTATTCTCCAATTTAAAAAATTACAAAACTCATCTTGCTGTGACAGAATAAAAGACAGCCAAAGTAAAGCAATTTCTTTCAAGTTTTTGTCTCCTATCCCTTTTCTCTCTAGAAAAATCTGCTCACATGACTGGAGAACAAATTATAAAACACATCAAACTTTAACCTATTCAAAAAATGGGTTAAAAGCCTTTTTTCATAGTTACCAAAAAGGCTTTTTATTTTTTCAGCTATAGGGACAATACAAATTAATTTTTTATCAGCCCCTTGCCGGTTTTAAAACAGTGAACATACGGCAGTTTAAAAAAATCAGACTGCTGTATCTATCTATTCTAAGTACAAAAAAAAAATTTCAACAGTTTAATGCTAAAACAAAATTAGTTCTCTAAAACCAGAAGAAAATCTTCTTTAGAGCTAGTGCAAAGACAGCTTGTATTCTACAGCAAGTACTCCAAACTATGGTATAATAATTACAAAAAATATATATAAATTGACAAAATGAGAGTGTTGGCATCTTCAGGATTAACTTGAAGCACTTTTGGATGAACTGGAGGATGAAAGCCTTGATGATGGCACGTCCACTGTCGCTCTCTTACGAGGTCCTCTTTTTGGTGTAGGCTTGCTGATACAGTTCTCAATGCTGCCATTTTTACTAGATACTTTTCCACAGATTTGATTGACAAGACTGATTATTTGTTCCTGTTCAGGAAGTGGGAAAAAGAAAACACAAATTAGTATCTACTCTTCCTCCAGAGTCACTTAAACAGGACAGCAATGGAGTGCTCAGAAATGCTGGGAAGCCCATCTTAAAAAGCTGTTTGTACCCAGTGCTGCTCTCCAAGAGCTGACATGGTCCTTTCTCCCCTGGCTCTGCTATTTACCTTTGAGGCCAAGTCCCCTCACAGGTAAAGACATGGAGCCTCAGCCCATAACCCAGGCACTGTCCTAAATCCCCATCTTGATTATTCATCATCACATTTGCTTGGAGCCATTATTGCACCTCTCATCTGCACATGCTCTGCAAGTCTGCTTTAAAGGATGCTCATGCTGGACTGGAATTAGTTTGCTGAACTTCCAGTTACAAAGAGAGGGAAGGTATTCCAAAGTACAGAAGTTACCATAACAACCAGTGAAAGCAAAGCCTCATGGTCCATCCCAAATCATAAAGTGGTTTCCTGTGTTCTGTGGCACATAATCATGCAGTTTATGCTTCAGACTTCATCTGTGTCATCACGTTTCCCTCTGTTGCTTTTTTTACTAAAATCGTAGTAAAGCACCCTTTTCCCACATCAAAAACAAAACCAAAACAAACCCCCAAACCCAAGACCATTTTCCAGAGGCCTCAGTAGAACAAAGGCAGAGTTAAGTGCCCTCCCAGGTGTTGGGTTCCCAGCCCTGGCACCGGGGCGGTGTCACGCTCACCTCATCGTAGCGGTACATCATCTTCAGCCCCCGGCACGACTTCTGCTTCTCCACGTGCCGCAGGGCACACTCCAAGCAGAAGACAACATTTTCGTTCTCCTGTACAACCTACATAGAAGAGCAGAGGTCGGGGGGGAAGAAGTGCAGTTAAATTCCAAATTTTAGCTGTGTTCTTCACCTAGTATTCAATTATGGCCTGAATTATTACAGCTGGATTGTACTGCAAGGTAGTGGAAGGAGGTGTGAAGCACATTGTAAAATCATTCAGGATGTGTAGTAAATTAGAAAGAACCTATCTCTTTGAGTGCTAATGTTGGCAAATATATATAATTTTTTTTAAAAACCCTCACCAACAGTAATGAGGGCTAAATCCAAACAGCAAATGCGTTTATTGGCATCTCCTATGCAGTCCTAAAGATCTCCTGAAAGGAGTAGTTTCCCATTAGTTAAAATGCTGCCTTGAACAAGGATGAAATCAGCTTAGGCACAGGATTCCTCAGCTACTGTCTTGTTCAGAAGAGGTCACATTTGCTCAGCTGGCTGCCTGTCAGATCTGCACACTCGGCTTGGAATTTAACAACCAAGCTGGGTTTTTTTGTCCCCAGCTACTGTAAAAAGTGACACAGAAAAACCTTTCCCATGATTAAACTTACTCCAGAGCAAATGGACCAGAAATAAGAGGTTCTGGTTAGTATTTTGGTTTTTTTTTTTCAAATAAACTAATTTTAAAGTCACTTCAAACTAATGCTACTTAAACAGTGATCTAAAGACATGTATAAACTCAGCATATTTTATCCTAGGGAGGGCAATAGCTACATCTGATTATGTACAGTTACATTTAATTTCCATTAAAAACCTAGCATCTATAACAAAAAAAAATCCCCAAAAGATGATACAAAAAGAAAAGGACTAAATATGGACTCACATGCACTGCATTGTGTTTATTTGAACACCTGTTCTTGGGATTAAATGGTATATAAGGTTGTGGGAGGGGCTTCTGGTATTTTTAATGACATTGCTATATTGTAGGTGTTCTGCATACAGCTCAAAGCCTGGAAGTGTCACCACAGTGGTCAGCACACCTTTAAAAGCCAGTAGACAATTCCCTCTAAAAAGAGAGAAAGTTTATGGGCTATTTTTGGACAGGCTGGCTTGATGGATGGGATTTGATTGATGGATGCAATTTGGCTTGCAGGGACATTGTCTCAGCACAGGCTGTGGCTGCATGCCTGAGGCTCATGGCATGTGTCTGAGCTGTATCCTGAGACCTGCTCTGCCATGACTTACTGCTGCTGGCAACCTGCAGGTGTCTTTGTTAGCCTTCCTTGTGCAGTGTGAACTTCTCATGGGTGTCTGAGGGCAGCTGAGTGCCTGCTTCATCCCTTCTGGCAGGGTGGGAAGCCAGCTTACGCTGTTCTGTCACTACTGGCCAAGGCAGTAGATGTTCTGACAAACCACATCAAGACCTCTGTGTCTTGCATGGAGTGCAGGACATGGCTCCGTGGCCATGTGCTGTCTCTCAAATGCCTGTAGATCCCTGGAATGCTAGAGCAGGGGGACAGTACCCCAGGAGTGGCAAAGGGTTGTACCCACCATGGAAAGATAGCACAGGTGCTGACAAATCTGACACCTCCTCTCTGATGTTTCTAACTGCAACCACTTTCGAGGCTTTTTCTTGCCATCCACGCCAGCGCTGCTGCTGTCGTGGCTGCCGTAGCGCGCCGAGGAGTGGAGACCGGCCTCGTACAGCTGCCGCCGCTGCCTCAGCTCCGTGTCCCTGCGAACGAGGGCACAGTTAGACACTAGCACTGCCTCCAGCCACCACAGAGCCACACACAGTCACCCCTTTACCAGGCTCATCACTGCAACCTGAGCTCCACACAGCAAAGCCCTGAGTGTTGTCGGAGGTTGGTACCATTCCCTAAGCATGGCAGACACAGCCAGCACCCAGGAAACGCTGCCTAATTGCAAAAGCTATCTCCAGGTTTTAACAGCGACCACTGTATCAAGCCAATGGTTCTCAAACTGCTCCACAGAGAAGTGGGGACTGACGAGGACTCCTGGAGGTTGATGGTTGCTCGAGCCATGTGGAGAGTCGGGAGCTGTGGCTAACATGACTGTCATTCCTGAAGTTGCCAAAAGCCACCTTGAGGAAGAGGAGCCGTTGCTGTCAGGAGTAACAGCCCCTTCATCAGGAGGCAGAGATGAACCAAGGACCTGCTGCCATAATGTGCTTCAGGCAGGAAGGGGGGAGCAGGGCAAGTGATTGTGCCAAAAGACGAAGATCTTGCTGTACACCCAGGGAAAAAGAAGGAGATGTCAATTAAGGACAACCACCAAGCCCTCCGGCCGCCCTGCACCCGCGGCATCTCTAAGGTGGACAATACCTCCTGTGCTGAACTCTACAGCTTTAGGAGAGCAGGTTGGGTTGGAGCTGAGTGGAAGACAGCAAGTGTGGAGTGAGCCGAGCAGATGGAAGGGGAAGATAAAAAAGTGCACCACCAGACACAGCTGAAGATGGGTGGAGAGCCAAGCTAAGCAAATAGCACGGGCAAACTGAGCAACCAAGAGAGATCAGGAGAAGAGGCAGCAAGAGACACAACAAACAAGCAAAACAAAACAAAGGGAAAAAAATATGGTACAGTGTTCCACTTCAGATGGCTTTTTTTTTCCTCTTTTTTAAAAGATTTTGTTGTTTGGGCTTTTGTTTCCTATAAGCAGCCACAGGAAGGATCCATGTCCTCCAGTGAAATCCAACCTATGCATAAGAACAAGTTTGAGAACCACTCTGATAAAGGTCGATGAGATGGTCTAAGAGCAAGCACCAACATTTGTTTCGCCTTTTGTACTTGCAGACTTCCTCTTCAAGGGGAAAGAAAAGGCACTTGAAAGTGGTTATTTCCATAGGGGAACCACCTGCAGGTAAAGCAGTCAGCACACCTCTTTGCATTTTTTTCTGAACACTAAACAACACATGGGCTGTTTTCCCCTTCAGTATGTCACTGGAAATTTTCCAAATGAACATGCTAGTTAGTTAAATACAGTTTGTAGACTCCATTCATCAAAACTTTCTTGACATCTCGAGTGTCAGTTGTCACAAACTTGAAAGATAGGTAGCAACTACATGGTAGGGAACAAAAGAGAAGATCATTACACAGGAAGCCAGGCAACATTATATTTTCTTTTCTCACCTATCTTAAGAGAAACCCTGAACTTGTGTCCTTAATACGGGAGAGAAAAAAGTGTGAAGTTTTTACTCTTTAAAACATTGGAGTTCTAACGCCAGAAGCATTACCATGCATCCGCAACTGCTCACTTACTCAGTGGTTTAAACCAAGACAACTTTCTGTATATAAAGGACCTTCTGCACCTGTAGGGTAACAGTCTTGATCCTGAGGCCAAGGGCTCCTGGTGCAAAACCCACTACAGACATGGATTGACAGTGACTACTGATGCCAAGAGGTTGAAAAACTCAAGAAAAGTGTTTGACCACTTGGTACCATGTAGTTCATATAATGCATCAGGAAATCTCGACTCTCGGCACCAAGAATTAACAAAATAAAAACCCAGTGCAAACTGTAGTTTTAATTCTTTGATGGTGTCTACAGTAGGGAATTCTTAGAGTAAGACATCTTAACCATGGGCACTGTCACATCAGCTACAGCCAAGGAAGCTGCTTCTTCCATGTGTGTCTGTCTTCAGGTACATCTGCTGAGCTTTTGCTTGGATAAGTAGGGGCAAGGTGTGTCTGAAGGGGTTACTTACGTCATCCACATCTGGAGTCTGTCAATGAAAACAAAAGAGATGCAGCAGGCCCCCAATTCGTTACCTGAGCTCTCCCAGGAGTGATGATATCGTACTCAGAGTCGGTCCGTTTTCTTTTTTTGCTTCTGCTGTTGCAATCTGATAAAGCAACTTTTCCATTGAAAATGGTTTGGCTATACGGCGCCGCTTCATTTCCTGGGACAGGAGGAAATTGCCACATTAGTTCCCAAGCAAATGTGAAAATGTTACCAAGAATCAATTCAAAATTAATGAACTAACATTACTGATAGCAACAAACTGAGACAAAAAATAGCCTTTCACAACAACCACAAGTAAAATCTTCCTATAGTCCCAGTTAAACAAAGTGTTTATGTACCAAGCACCTCAAAATTCTCTCCTTAAAAATTATTTTTCCTGTGGAGGCCAAGAGGAGCAACACCATCACTGAAGCTCAGTAATACTAGATGGCTCAGACTGCAAACAGTGTAAGATCTATATATATAACCTCTTGAAACCCAGGACTGGTATTATTTCACATCTTTTAAAACATAAAGACAAAAACTAGCAGAATAGGCAGATGCCAGGGAAAAGAGACAACAGGCGAAAGAGTGGGGTTCAGTTCTGCCTCATACTGGTTCCTCTCTGTGGAAGCTTTTAAAGTTATGTTTTTCAATCAATACAAACTGAATGATTTTGGTAGCTGAAACCCTTTTGATAATTTTGAGGTAGGCAAATTCCTTGATATAATGTGCAGGTGGGAAAAATGCAGCATTTTCCCAGTACCTGCAGAGATCTGGTTTGGCTTATGTAGAGTCAGAGAGTTCACATGACACTAACACTGGACTATAATGTGAGGGTGACATTTCTGGTTAGTGGTTAAACCTGCTAAGTATCTACTCAGCACACACAACCCCAAAGATTTAATTTTTTACCCTAATTTTTTTCACCTTGTTCTGTAATCCTAATTACATGCTCCAGGTATTTCTTTTTTCACAACCAATACACTGTAAAATTAATCATTTTTAACAGCACCAATTGCATGCATTCAAGTGATAACTATCACATAAAATGGAATAGCAGCCTTTGGTGACCAAAAAGGGTTCAGAAGAGGTTCAGAGGTAAGAAAAGTGTTCTTCAAAAGCTATTTGCTCTGACACACCCTGTGTGGGGTTGGAACAGCTGCATTGTTAGGAGTGGTATGGGAAGATTTTCCCATGTTAGGTTTGCTTAGTCTGAGGCTGTGTACACAAGAACAGACTCCAATCCCACAGTCAGGATAAAAGGCCACAGTGGCTGGAGGAGAAAGCAGTGTCGGCTCCAGCTGGGTGACAGCTCAGAGACACCCTGAGCCTGAGTCCGTGCTGGGTTTAGGACAACTTGCTGTATCTCTGCATTTATCTGAATTTCTTAATCTGTGTACATTTTTCTCTTCCATACAGTACTGAAATACACAGGTAAGTATTTTACAACAGACTTGTACTGCTGCCTCGTTATTTCCTTTAGTGACACATTTTTCAATGTTAAAAAGTCAGTGAACATTCATATTATAATTATCATCAGCCTGGCAATTGTGATCTCTCCTGCTCTCATACATCTCTTGGTCATTCATTTTCCAGGCTGAGTAGTACTCCTGTATTTACTGCAGAGGCTAATTAATAATTTTAACCATTGATCTCTGCTGTGCTTTTTCTAGTTCCTCTCCATTCCTCCTGCAGTTAGGGGCTCTGAAGTGCATGAACAACTGAGACTACACAGCACCAGAGCAGTGTTTCTGCTTTGTTATCTGTTCTCTCCTTGTAATTCTTAACATTCCATGTATTTTTGTTATGCCAGTCCAGAGCACTTGACTGACAGCTCCATAGGAATCCAAAGACCTCTTTTCTCAGTAGCAAGAGCCCATCTTTCAGAGCCCATCTCTGTATCTGCCACATTAGGATTAGGTTTTTAAATTTAAATTTAACTTTTATCAAAACTGAACTTCATCTGCCATTTTTTCCCTTGGATCACTTGGTATCATGAAATCCTTCTGTAACACTTCATAGCTTTAATTTTTGCTGCTGTTACCATTAATATCCTCAAGCACAAAGGATTAGTTTTGCTATTAACCTCCTATCCTAGGTTATTTATGGATACATTAAACTGTGCTAGTACAAATTCCTGAAGAATGCAGAAAGAGACCTCCTCCCTTCACAATAAAAACTGACCATTCCTCTGCTTCTCTTTAAATCAGTCTTTTTTTTTGTTGTGTGAACTTCATTCTCAATTTATTTAAGAACCTTTTCTCCCCAAAATGCTCACAGACTCTGTCAGCTGCAACTCTTGTCCTTACCTACTTCCAAAAGTTTCCATGGCTGGAGGCCATGACCTTGCTGCAAAAGCCACCATCGGTGGTTGTCCTGTTCTCATTCTTTTGTACATTTACTTTTCCCTTTTGGTAGAAAGTTGCTCTCTGAAACCTCTTTTTGGTCTGCGATTCTGTGTATTTACACACATCTTGCTGCAGAAGTTGTTTTAGTTGCATTTTCATCTTATGGACACAAAAGGCATTCTTTGGTCTCATTTCAGACTCCTTTCTCCTGGTGTTTAGCCATGCTGTGTTTACTGAGGGTCTGCCATTTGAAATTGTTCATTTTGGGGTTTTTTTGCTAAGCAATGTGTATGTGCTGTGAGCCTCTAACATGGCATCTTTAAGCAATTTCTATGCTGCATGCAAGCACTTAAGCCTTCTTTCTGCACTCTTTATTTCACCAGCTCCCTTGGGTTTATGTGAGGCCATCTTTTAAAATGGAACACCACAGCAGTGGTTATTTTGCATTTTGCTGCTCTTCCAAGGTTCTTCATCTCCTCTCTCCACCACAGCACAGCCCTTTGCTAGTGAGGACATCAGGTACACTTCTGTAGGACCTCTTTCCCTTTGGTTTCATCTCAAGGAGCCCCATGTGCTCAGGGTGGGACAGCTCTGTGACAGGAGCCAAGGAGTGGGAAACCTGTGGTGTTTTAAAGGCCTGTTCCTCACCCCAGCTAAAACTGGAGGTGGGGGAAACACCAGTCCAGCCCCTGCCAGCATCCCACCTGAACGGTCAGGGAGTACTCTGCTAATACCACAATTTTCCTGTTTGGGAGATCAGTGCACAAGGATTCTGTCAGTGGGTACAGAGTTAAACCTGCCTTATGGACCGTAACCTCTCCTGTGTGTGCAGCAGTGCTGCTCCAACTGGAAGACTAACTCCATCTTTCCTATGTACTTCTTCCCCTTGTATTACAGTACCAGCTGAGTCTCTTCCCACCCAATTTCTGTTAGGCCCCATAGCACCAAAGTCCTCCTTTAAAACCAGACATTCCCTCTTATTTCTAAACCTCTAACCCAGAGTGCCTTCATTTACTTCAATATTCTGTACTTCAGTTTCCTAAATGAGTTTCACTGACTTTGCCCAATGCCTTATTTGAAGCTATGGAGTTATCCCTTTGCCACTCCAAACACACACTCTTCCACCACAACTCGAAATCTTCTTCTCATCCTTACCTTAAAATTTCAAGAGCTCTTAGGGTGCTTTTTAAAAACCAGCAACCTTGTTCCAAGCATGGTCTAGGTTAAACCTGACTGTCCATTTACGTGGGTGTTTATATAAACTCTTTTATTCCAACATTTTTTCCAAAGTGCTTGTAAGACTGAAATCAATTTCAGATGCAGAATTCCATTTTTGCATATATTAAAGGATATTGAGCACTCATTCAATACAGAAATGAAACAACATCATTTTAGTAATATAAAGAGAGTCACTATAAAAAAATCGGGTCACAGTATCACAGGATGAAAACAAAGTTAATTTATCAAACGCTAAAAACTGTCAGTATTGCTGAGGAGAACGAACAGACAGAAGGTACAGTTCTTTATCAGAGTTCATTGAACAGTCCAAAAGGAGAATCTTGCCCATTACACAGAACATCTCACCACCTCTGGAAAGCACAGTCCTGGCCAGTGTTGTGGCAAAGACGGCAAAGTGTCTTGTCAAATTGGAGAAACCAAAGAATAACTTTGAAAATTAAAGGGAATTAAGAACATAAGACAGTTTGAGGACAGAAAGGGAAAGAAAAAAAGAAACGAAAAGAACAACGCAGTAGATGTTTCAAAAGTTATTTTGATATAAACATGTTATCTGTGGTTCTTGTAAAGTTTGTGAGAGCTGTGACTTCAGTTTCCAAGGTAGGTTATCATAGACTGTAATCTGCTGGATTTTCAGTCAGCTTATGTTTACCCAGTGCAAAGCTCTTAAAAATTAATCAAAAGAAACTGTTCTTCAAAATTTGAGGCACCAAGAGCTGTTTAATTGCTGCATAGTGATTTCTGTCTCTTACAAGAGTAGCATTTTCACGATATCAAACAAGTGTTCAGTAGAGTGATAAATACAGCACATGGAGTGAATATAATCATGTATGTTCAGACAGGAAAGGCTAGCTCAGGATTCTAATGCCTTACTTATAGATATACACAATTCTCACCTTCCCCCAAAATAAATATGTAATAAAATAACCTTTTATTTCAAACTAAGTTAATATACAGTTAGTATAACCAGGCTGGAAGAATTCCATTTACCCTAAAGAAGCAATCCCTAACTGTGGACATATTACAGTTAATTACTTAGTAACTTGGTCTGAAGCTGTACAGAATAATTTACTGGTGGCTTAGCTATAAAACACTACCAAAATAGCATCTGTAACCCAGAGTGTATTTCAGAAGGTTGGGAACACAGTTAGTGATGTATTATCTTTGTCCAAGAATACAGAAATGTAGCCAGAATCATGGTGACTGGACAATTCACCTGTTTCTGCAGGCAACCTCCCTCAGTCAGTTGTGTGAAAAGGGAATGGGAAGGTTATTTATTTACATCTAGTATTGGATGGGCTGGTCAGTGAACCTAAGGATTTTCAAGTCGATTAAAATTGAAATTGCCCTGATCAACAGCTTTTCCTGAATGAAGGGGCAGAGAAAAACAAGCAATACAGCTGTGAGTATTAACTGACTCTGCCTACCATAGGAGCTAACAAGCACAGTTATTCAGATATTTGCACCTGAGATTCTAATGGTTCAAGAAAACATCACTTAAAAAAAAAAGTAGTAAGCATAATACAATGTATAATCATTAACTCTGAAGGGATTTTTGAAAAGCCTCTTTGCAAACTGGTCTGCAGGCATAACAATCTTCTGAATTTTTTTATATATACACAAGTTTTTATCTGTCAGTTAACAACTCAGTCACTTTTCTGAAAACACTGGATCGTCTTATGCCTTGCAGAACTTTTTCCTTTTTTTCTTTTTTTTTTT
>VZTZ01010062.1:1535674-1622524 GCA_013400955.1 Drymodes brunneopygia | reverse complement strand
GGGTGGGGGGGGGTGTTTGTTATGGGCTCCCAAATATATACTTAAATGCACTAAATAGAAATTGTTATCCACAAGATAAACAAAGGAGCCAAAAATACTTAAGGCTTCTTCTATCCATCATAAAATGTCAGTCATCGCAGATGAATTGATTAAATCCCACTCCCTTTGTGAGGCTAAATGCATTATAGACAGAATTAAAATGGACATTTATTGCACTGTCATGTTGGTTTTTGTATTAACACATTATAACAGCCTTGTTAGAAAAATACCATGTGGGTAAACACTGCAGAGAGTAGCCCTCTCTGCATCACTGCAGTGTTAAGACAAAATCAAAATAAATCCCCAACCAACCAGCCTCCTGATTAGCCTTGGGCTCACAAATGGGACCACCTCTCCCAGTATTAACCTACCATTACATTACTTTCAAGCATTTCCAGCCCTGGAGTGCCATTGGCTTGCAGCAGGGTATGTACCACATCATCAAGTTTGTTCTCCTCCGCAGCAGGAATGCAATACCTGTTGTTTTGTCAGAGGAAAAGAGAAAGATTTACTGTGGAGTAAATAACAGTCCACAGCTACACAGTAACAGGCAATTCAGACCAGCACGTTGATTAGAAGAAAGAAATTAAACACAGGCTTTCACACAGTTCTTTTGGTAAAACACTGAGGATTGAAGGAAGTTGTTTATTCAGACTCAGTCTGATCGTGTTCAGCAAGTATCAAAGGACACAATATCCCCAAAACACAAATGAGGAAACTCAGTGCTCTATACAGTCAGAGGAGAGAAACCAGTAACAGATTGATGTTCACTTTAACAGCACCAAACGCACTAATTATGGGCAGAAGTTTGCATTTGTGAGCACTAATATATGTTGTTATCTTTACCAAAAAAGGCAGTATTTATTATTATCTGTGCATTAACCAAAGGATCTTCACATTTAATATCATTTTCTGTTTGTAACAGCCAAGAAACCACAAATTCCTTCTACTGTTAGTACATGAAGTTGCCTAAGACCTTCTTGCCTTGCTTACTGAAAAATCCCACATCCCTCCTCTCCCTTGCAACAAAACACGTGACAAAGAGCAGCCAAAGTGGCAGGAGAGGTTTCAAACTCCGCTGGGAATCTGCCAAGTTGCACATCCTCCACTCCTTAGAAGCCAAGTAGGCAGCTGTCCTCTTGTGCTCCCTGCCAGCACTGCTCCCTCAGCAGAATGACAAGAAGTAACCTAGGAGTCTCGAGTCTTAGAGCCACACATCCACAGAACTGCTGTTCTTCTGGATGCAGGGAGGTGATATGGTGACAACTGGTCACTGCTCTTGCCTGCACAGCCTGTCTGAGGGTGATGCTCAGGCAACTAAAAAGCATGTCCAGCTTTATCATGATTTACCTGCTCACTTTAGGCAATGAGGCCTCAACCTGGAGTCCATTTGCCCCCACACCAGACACACATGCACACAGAGTCGTTTTTCCAAACTTGGAACAAGAGAATAAAGCTGGAAAGATTTTGGGGAACTGGTATAGCCTTCCTGCCATTCATCTGATCTCTCCAGCAACTTCATGAAGTGTTCCGCTGGCCTTACACACCTTGTCAGGGTACTTGCTTATAAGGTGCACTAACCCCATGGGCATCACAAAGAGTCATCCTGACTGAAGAGTCTGTAGGAGGCTGCACTTCCTATGAACACCTCATCACTGTTCACTGTACTGATGATGACTTTGATTTGTGTTTGCTGATCTTCAAGCCAAGAGGCAGAAGACATGACATTATCTGCTCGTACAGCTCATTGCAGCCACGGTAAGAGCACTATTGAGCTGGTTGCCCAGGTGTAGGAAGACCAACTCCTTACATATATACTGACAATGGTCAGGATCTTGTAGGAACTCCCAGGGTTAGAGAGAGGAAATGGATAAGAATTTCATCTTGATAAGTAAGGATCAAGTCTGAACAGCAATTTTAAATGCATGCCATGTCTCAAATACTTTGCTGCTAACAGTGACAGCTCCAGTACAGCTCCCTGTGTGTGCTGTATTACTCTAGTTACAATATAACAACAGATTTGAAACACGGATGAAAATACTTTAAATTTGAACCCAGATCATGGCAGAACCCACTCCTCTCTTCAAGAGTCAGAAAATACGGCTGGAACAGACACGAGATTCAAGCACTCAGTCCCTCACAAGACAGACACAGGAAACTGCTTGGGAAGGATGTGTGAAGAGGAGGGGCAGCACAGAAGTGCATGGAACTATCCGAGTACTGGGGCAGGACCGAGGGGAATGAGATCCTTTGCAACTGGTGGATGCTACAATTGCACTCATCTGCAATTTCTGATGTACCTATAAAAACGGGAAGTCAGCAGCCAGTAGAGACTTCTGAGTGTCTTGGGCAGAACAAGATTTCCTTCTCTCTTTCAATGGGCACTGAGGATCCCTCCAGAATAAAAAGATTAGGTCACTGACCTCTGCCCTGCATGCAAATTGAGTTCTCCCGTGTTTAATCTCCAGGAGGTAAAACCTGAGAGACTGGAGAGTGAGCTGAGCAATCTGCAGGTAAGCAAAGTGGTTTGAGTACCACAGGGATCTGTCCGTGGAGGAGAAGATTTCTGGGTGGTGGGTGAGGAGAGGTTTGGAGCCCAATGGCTGCTTTGTTGTCCCTGAAGCAGCGACTGAAGGCAAGGCTCTCAGGGCTACTCCAGGTACTGTGCCAGACCTGCAGATATTAAATTCATCTTCTCCTAACACAGCTGGGTGCTTTATTGCACTATTAAAAGTTGTAATGAGCTAATGAATACTAGCCTGACACTTCAGTCTGGCAGCCTTGTTGAAGAATAGCTTCAACAGACAAAGGCGTTTCACTTCCTTCTTACGAGTTATTCCTGCCTGCTATCTCTGTTTCATCAAGGCAATGATCACAAACACGCCTTAAACTATGTACTCATCTGTATAAGTCCATCAAGAAAAAGCAAATGGCTTCCTTACTTTTATTCTTCTTGGATTGGAAAAACAGGAATAGTAGCCTTTCTAAAATCTGAGCTGTCTGCATGCAAGCCTGTTCAATCCCAAGAGTCACATGTTTTGACAAACACAGTATGAAGAGTGGCCTTAGAACTTAATTAGGGGATTCTTGAATGCCTTCTGTTTGGAATTTACTGTCATTTAAGACTAGATTAATGTCACAGAAAGAAACAGACTCATCTAAGGGTGAGGACAATGTAGCTTGCTCAGCAATTTGTCCTGATAATACACTATTATAAAAGATGACAGATTCCTGATTCACAGAACAGGGAGAAGAGCCATGAAATGCCCATGGCAGAAACTGACAAACTCCCAGGTCAGCAGCCTAATCCAGCAGTTACCCCTTGAAAGGACCACGTACAGAACAGTTCCTCAACACATTTAGAGAGAGGAGATCCTGCTTTAATGGTTTTCTCCAGATTTCAAATCCTTTTTGCTGGGCCATGTGCTTTCCCAGGGACAGCTGGATCAGCACCCCTGACATCAGCAGCATCTGAGAAACGTGTGAGAGCACACTTTGCATCTGCATAAAGAGCAGTTCATGATGCCACTGCCACCATGGGAATATCAAGACACCAGAATAAACCATGAAGACCAGGTGAAACTTTTCTTCCAGGAAAGGTGTTTTCATCTCCTAGGTTTATACCACGTTTTCCCATTAAAACTGGAACCACACACAAACACACTGGACCCTCTAGGTGAGATTCCCTCATGCAAAAGTACTACACAAGCTGCTACTAACACCAGCCTACAGGCAGCCACCGCAGGGAATGTGGCAAAAAACCATAGGAATACCTACCAAATGCAATCAGCACCAGTGTGTAAGTAGTCAATGTATGGAAGGTGATTTTGGTCTCGAGACCAGCATGAGGTAGAAAAGACCATGCCAATATTTAGCCAAGGAATTGTCACTCCTAAAACAAAGAGATTGAAAAATGAGTTTTGAGTAACTTCAGTTTGTTCAGTAAAAGACAGTTTGAGAGGGCATTTAAATCAAAAATCTTATTCTCCCTGTAAGCTGACCCTTGAAGTTATAAGTCTTTCTAACAGAGTGAATAATTCACAGGGAGTAATTTAACAAATTCAGCATTTTCCACTAAGAAAATATCTACCGGCCAACTGCAGTGCCCTTGAACATACTTGTTTGCTAATAGCTGTATAAAACTTTTATTAGGAAACTTTACAAAAATCTGTAATTCAAGCTCATTGCCTGTGATCAGAGGAGGTTGCTTCATGCTTTGTGAAGCATACATGTAACTTTTCAACAGGTATCCTGTTTCCCAGCTGATTGGTGCAGGCTCAACACCTGATCTCAGCAGGAGATTCCACTGTGCTTCCAATGTCTCTTACCAGTAAATTGCAATGGTGTATATGCAGCTGGAGAACTTGTGACAATTCATTTTAAAAAATGTGTGTGCTGCTCTTCCCCATGCTACAGACCACATTTTGCAAGTATGGAAGTTGCACAGCTCTGTCCTGACACAAAAGAACACTGATACCCTAGTGAGAACAGCAAGGGATACTGCAGGTACAATAAGTTCCTCCCAGGAACAGGGTCTCAACAATTCATTAATCCTTTATCTGCACGGCTGCCTTCACCCCTTTAAATACCACCTGCTGCATACAACTGCACATCTGCTCAGTCAGCTGGGGAACAGGGGGGCAGAAAGGGGGAGAGGCCTTTGGTGCCCGTAGCACCACATTCAGAGGACACTGGCACTGGCTGAAAACAGAGAAGGGATTTGCTTACCAGGCACAGCACCAAGATGTCGCAGGATGGATCCTGTATTATTAGGAAGGACTGTGAGGTTCCACCCATGCCTGTTTGAGGGGTGACACAGAGGGGGACACAGTCAGTGCACAGTACCAGTGCCAAGCTGCCCTGCTGGGCTCTGCTCAGGAGTGAGGCAACAAAGAGGATGGATCTGGGGATCTTACCTTGAAAATGGTTCAGATTTTCCCACAGGAAAACCACTCCCGTGGGTGTTGGTATCTACTTTTCCACAATGCACTGCTACATGGCAATCTTTCTGTTCCACTATCCGCCAGTATTCTTGCTGTGGTAAGAGAAAGCAGTGATGCATTTTTAATTTGCTGAATAAGGCATCTCTAATTAAAATATAAACCCCAGAAATTTAGAAAGCTTTAATGACCTCAGTGTAATTCAACACAAAATATTGCTTTAAAATAAGAATATAAATAATTAAAAGTTACAATAAAGCAGGCAAAATTTAGATCCTCTTGATATCTGTTTCAGCACATGTCAGATTAAGAATTCTTTCTCTTCCTCAGTTCATCAACACCTTTATTAAAAATGTTCAAAAAATTTTAAAAAGGAAGAATCAGCACCATGCCTATTTAACCNTTTTTAATTCCAAATTAGACAGCCTTAAACTGATTAAAGGAATGCTTGGAAGTCAACCACCCTGAATCTCCATACTCAGTATCCTGAAATAAAAAATTTTACCACCCCTTGAGCTGGCCTCACCTCAACTTCAGCTACTGTAGGCTCCTTTGTGAAGCACATGTTCATGATGTTTCTTGCTGTTCGGTAGAAGGTTGTTAAAGAAACAGACCTACCCTGTGGAAAAATAAAATAAAATTAAAAGTGAAAATGAAAAAACACACCTACAATCCCATGCCCTCACTCTTTTCCTTATAGGCTCAATCCCAGATGACAACAGAGGGAAAGAGGACAGTCTCCAGAAGAGGTATGGGTCTAAAGCTCATTTTGGTGCTGAGAGAAAATACCACAGAAGACACAGAAATTCATTCACATGAACTCCCCAAACCCACCATGTAAAAAGGCCAACTGAATGTTCCCAGCAGGAATACTACTTTGTCTAGCACAACGCTCAGTGTTTGATAAATATGGAGGATCGACATGGCCCTGACATAGCTTCCTATGACAGGCTGCAAAGAACCCAGTAGGCAGCCAGTCAAATCCAACACATTATCCAGGGACCACATGGCCATGATCTTTACATACAAGGAGCAGGTGAAAAAGACTTAGAAAATTCACAGAAATGCTCAGCATCAAATGTTGTATGTGGTGGGAGAGGGTCACAAAAAGCAGAGTTTGCCAGGATTACTGTAATCACTTGCTTTCAAAAACTAGTTATGCTCAATTCAATAAAAGCAGTTCAAATGCCAAGGAACCAAGACCTGTTATTACAAGGTTAAGAAAAGTATAACACAGTAAAATTGCTGAATGAGTGCATTCTTTCTTGGCACTGCTGCAGGAGCTGTACAAGAAGAGGCTCTGACTTGGTTTTCTGCTTGAGCTACCCCAAAGTTTCCAGACACCTGCTTTCTGCACACCCACACCACCAGAAGCTCTGGCAAGCATTGCCCAATGGCTTTGGAGGCAAGAGCATGAGAACTCACTTGCTCCTTTCAGCCCTGACATCCTGGTGTGCCCAGACAGGAGCACCTCTGTTGCCTCCTCTGCTGGAGGGCAGGAGGAGGACGCTGGAAGCTGTGTGCCAAGAGAGCTGGCAGGCACCACACGAGGTCTGGGGGCACTGCTGCAGGCTGAGACCCGCAGTGCTCTGCAAACGTGGAGTGCAGAATGTCTTTGCTCCCTCACCAGATCCACTGCTCCTTCCCACTGTGCCCCCTGACTGCTCATCTGAGCAACCATAGACTTAACATACATGAGTTTTGGACTCATGGAGTATTTGGACTGTTACCTTACTAGTTTTTCAATTATGGAACAGATCTGCCAAACCACCTCAGCCTTTTCTTGTGTTTAATTTATTTAATAACTATGTCCAAGAGTAAACTAGAAACAACTATAAAAGCAGCTTTTCCCCAGAGGCCAAGTCTATCACTCTGCCATGCTCATATGGCTGTAACGTTGTCACTTTGTAAATTGAATGCTGCATAATTAGCTTTAGCAAAAAAAGTTTGTGAAATGCCCAGGGCTTGGGGCACTCTGATTCCCATAAACTTCAGAGCTGGATTCTCTGTGATCCAATAAGCAATTTCCTTCATCTTTTAATGCCCTCGTGAATGGTTTATTGAGGCAGCCTTTTACAACAAAACCTCTCGTAAAGCGCAGGGCCCGCACCGAGTCACAGCACTCGGGCACAGCCTCCATCAGGGGCAAACCAGCACTGCAGCAGCTGCCTCCTTCCAGCCACTCACCTCTTCCTCTCCTCTTATGCAGAAAAACAAAATTAAGGCCTCATCTTCCAAGATTAACCATGTCTTTCCATTTTTCAGATATACAAGAAAGAAAATATAAATATATAGCAAGCAAGAAAAAAGGGAGTGGAAAGCTGCAACACTTTAACCCTTTAAAACTGCATATACTCATTTCTTCCTCTGCCAAGAATTTGGGATCTTTTTAGTCTCCTAAAAACTGACAAACAGATTAAATGGCTGAGGGGTTTTTGTCATCTGTTTGTGGTGTTTGGTTATTTTCTTTAATCTGAGGGACCTCGTAACATTTTCTGGTGCCAACATAGAAAATAATTAAAAATGCTTAAATGGAGCATTCTAACCAGAACACAAAATGAATTGCTGAGGAGCAAAATACCCTTTCCAACATCCCGAAAAGTGTCTCAGCAGTTCAACAACTGTCCTGGGAGCTTCAAGCTACAAAGCAGAGTCTCTGTTGCTGTGACAAGAAGAGAGGAAGGTTTAAGAAAAGAAATTCCTATTTCCTCTCCTGATTCTTCTCACGTCTGATGCAGGGCCATGAGAGCCAACCCAGAGAGAGCAACACCATCACCACCAAGCCTGGAGGGAAGGCAGAGAGAAGGACACTGCAACTCCATGAATGTTAAAGACATTAAAGCAAACATAAATATGAGCTGAAACCAGAGATTTCACAATTGGCACAGGTGGGAAGGAGGGGCTTCTATTAAACGCAGTATGAAAATGCCAAGTCCCTGGGTGAAGAGAGCTCAGCACAGGATTTCCATGATGATTTTATGGGAAGGCTGGCAAAACTCGCATTGTGATTTCTTCTGTGTGTCTCTCTAATGGGTCTGCTAATAAGCATTCAGTTTGTTCTCTATAGAAGCAAATGCTGCTTTCAGTCAGCACCAGGAAAGATTTTTAAAATATTTTCAGAGCTAAAACTGGGGAAAGAAAAGTGAAAATCTTGCCTTAGATCCTGCTTTGATGTCAGCAGTAGAAATGACAACATTTTAATCGCCAGGTAGAGAAGCCACTTATTTAGAAGTAAAGCAAGCAAGCACAGCAGCCTGCAGCACACACTTAAAAGCACAGCAGGCCTCACAGCCTGGGAAGGAGACACTGAAAATAATTTGGGAGTCCTGGCAGAAAGTCAGCTGAACACAAAGGAGATTTACTCTAACCTTGACATGTGATATGGTGGTAACTACTCCTGGAAGACTGGATGTCTCTTGCTAAAAATGGCTCAAGCATGTGCTGACTGCAGAAATTACTGTGAGAAACCCTAAATGGATGGCCTCTTCATAGTCTGAAGAACAGACTTTATGGCCTAAACTAGACTACAGCCGTATGATTATGATGTGCTCCCTTCAGATTCCTCGAGATACTGACCTGGGCATTTTTCACAGATATGGGTTTGTTGGTTTTTTTTGTTTTATATGTATTTTTCATTTCTAATTAGAATTAGCAATGTGCTTCAGAAAGGAACCATTACAATCTCATCATCTGTGGAAACTAACATGAGGGCAGGTTCTGCTAATCAAATTTCAAATTTTCTCAGGAACATGTTTTTAGGTAAAGAACACTCCCCCATCCACACACACAGGATTAAAAGGCTTGTTTCATTAAATGCCACGAAACACACTGCTTACAACTGGTGCCAGCACCACCTTCCCTCAGTCTTTTAAGGCTGGTGATGGACTACAGCAATTTTACATCTTGTGGGCTACTCTGGTGCAAACTTGATGCATAATTTCTGTTTCTTGAGGCTTGCTCCAAGTGACATAACCAGTATTAACACACCAGTCCTCCTACAGGGCTCTCCCCTGAGTGCTGTGAAAATGAAGCTTCATTCTCTGCACTCAGGCTGACCAGGCATCCCACAGGGCGCTCCACAGCAGGCATCTCTCCAGAAATCCACCAGAGATTTGCTTGCCCCTGCCCTCTTCCCAGTCCATCACCTCTGACAGCAGCTCCCAGTCTCCGCACTATGGAGAATGTAGGATGGGATCAAAACAGGCAAGCCCCAGGGTCTGGGAAGCTGCTGATACCACAATCAACAACCCAAGGATTCTCTGAGTGGCTCCATGTGCTGCAGCTGCTTTGGTGGGTGGGGAGAGCCCCAGCCTATGGGCTCAGTGATGCTCCTCTCTAATAGCCTCCATGCTAAGGACAAAAGTGTTTCTACCTGATATTATCAGACTCAGACAGGGTCTGCTGCTGCCAGTACTGCTACTGCTTTTTTGGGGACAGAGCAGAAATTCTGGGAGCTCTCTGCCTTTTGGGGTAAAAGCCTGGTACTCAGCAGACTCAGACTGGTTAAATCAGCTACATTTTGCATGCTTGGGTTTTTTTTTACTTTCTAAGTCCAATTGGGATACTTCTCACAAATCCCAGTCTTGCTTTTTGAGTGACCTTGTATCTACTGAACTTTAAAATGGGACTTGCACCGGAAAAGAAGAAAAAGGCATTCCCCCACTACCATTGAGGGTGTTCATGCAAGCAGTCAGGATAAGCTGTATCACGTTTTCCATTTAACCATCATTAAGCACAAGATATTAAGCACAGAAATGCCACTTCACTATTCACAAAAGCTGCTGTAATTTGATAAGCTTCTCTCCAAGGGCAGCATGGCAAAGAGACTGCTTTTCAAAGGTGGGATTGAGGCCAGAGTCCCCAAGAAAAAGAATTTTTGGGCTGACAAATCATAACAGGCTGCAAAAGAAAACTGAAGCAAGCTTTTAAAGCCCAAGTTGTGAGTTCATGCAGTCCCTAAATAGCTTAACAATAAGTCATTTTGGGCTATCTGGCTTCATTTCCTGGTGATGGAAGCGAGATTGGAAGGGGAAGAAGAGCATATTCCTTTACTGGGCAGGGACACTCAATGCTGTATTTCTCTCAGAGCGTGGCTATGCCATTCAACACAACTCAAAACTGCACTGTGAGTTGCAGTGCCAAGTCTTGCTCCAGAGAAGAAGACTGCCAAATAAAATACAGTGAAAGAGTCAGCATTCCTTTGTAAATGGATGTAGTTGATATGTGGAGGACTAAGCGTCCATGTGACTGGTAGTGCTGAGCAAAGTCTGGCACCGTGGACAAAAATATTGTTTGCATTTGCCCTTTCTAAATGTAGTAGTATTTCTAGTGAAGTTAGTTTTGATGTGCAGCACTACTTCACTCAACAAGAGATTTGCAAGAAGCAGGAATGAGAAAGCAGAACATTACTTTAAATGTCACTAGAAAATGAAAATAAAATCTGTGTCTGCAAGGATAATTGGGCAGAGATATTCAGGGAACCTCTCACAAGGAAATGAAGGGGGGCAGAGCCCAGTGCACCTTGTTATGACAATAATGCCTCCCAGCTTTTCCAGACATCCCACATGAGCCAGGCAGACCAGGATAAAGCCACCAGACTGCCTGACCATGACAACCATGATAACTGCTGCCCCGGGGATGCCACTGCAGCCCATCAGCTCCCCTCAGACGGCTGGGTGTGCACCCGGACCCCAACCACACAACAGCATCAGTGGCTCTACACAACAGACCCGGCAGAGCCAGCCTCGTTACCTTGTATACACACTTGTGTAAGTCGCTAAGAACTCCCTCCTCCTCCTCCTCGTCCTCCTTCGTGGTCTCCTTTTCCTGAGCAAAGAGCCGCCGCCTGCCCGTCTTCAGTGGGACATCGACCTCTTTTAACTTGTTGCGGAAGCCATTTTTGTGAACCACGCCATTGATGAGTCCATTTTTGGGCTCAAACCGGGGCAAGGAATGGAACTTGTAGGCATTCTCTGAATGTCCCTCCAAAGGCCCTTTCCTCTTCTCCAGGATTTCCTTTTCCAGCAAGACCTCCTTCTCCAGTTTCTTGTGCTCCTCGGGGGAGAGGGAGTCGTAGGAGAGCAAGTACTGGCAGTAGGCTTCTTGCAGCTTGGCCAGCCTGTCCTGTGCAGTTTTGGGGATGCGCAGCATGTCTGCCAGCTTGTTCCATTTCTTGAGGTCAGTCACTTGCTGCATCCCCCCCATCTCGTTGATAAGCTGGACGAAGCAGGCCAGGTCGAGCTCGCAGCCTCCTGTGGTCCACGTGTGCCAGACAGCAGAGGAAGGGAAAGGGAAACACAGGAGTAGATTAGGAAAGCTGTGGGCAGCTCATGTCAAATGTGCTACCAGGCTGGGCACACAGGGGACATGACAGCTCCAGGCACCTGGGCACCAGAGCAGAATTGTCCTCTCTTATGCCTCCCACTAAAGAGAGGCACACATCCCTGTTATGCCAGCCTAATTCATTCACAGGCCGTTCTGCTACTTGCAACAGCCTTACATGTGATTCAGTCTGCTCTCCTCCTCAAGTTTCATTCCCTTCTCTTTTCAGAGCACCCCAAGCTATCTCCTTGACACACATCTGTGCCCTGGGTCATCACCCAGTGGCTGAGCAGATGAGAGCTGCCCAGCTCTGTAAAAGCCCATGCACCCTTGCCCACCACCAGTCCCACATCTGGTTCATACCAGGAATAAACAAAACCAGTGTCAAACTGGGGTACTGGCCATCAGAAAGGCAAATACCTGTCCTCTCTGGAGGAGAAATATCAATTATCTAATATCTGCATAACACCTTGAATGAAGTTAGAATTTAAAAAGAGCACGGTAATATTAATATTACTACAGGTAATAAAATCTGTATAAAAAACAAAGGGAGGCAAGGGGTTGTTTGGGGTTGGAGCCTGCAACTGCATGAAAAGTTCCAGACACATTATTCTTCCAGTCTGAGGCCATCCATATTTTATACTCCATTCTGGTTTTGTATGTTTTAAGATGATTAGCACATTTCACACTCCAGTCAACAAAAAAAAGAAGAAAAAAGGAAAGAAAAAAAAAGGTTTATATAAACTGCAGCATAAAAAGCAGCCAAATGGATGAGGAACAATAAAAGAAACATCATAAATACTCTGAAAGCACAGAAATAAATCATCAGTGGGAAGACTGAAGAAATGGCCCAAAGACCACCTACAATTCAACAGGGCGCTGTTCAAGGAAAAAAGAGAATTAATACAAAACAAGCGTCAACATCTCTGCCGCCACACTGTCTCCCCTTTGCCTTTTCCTTTGAGAAAAGTAAAGAACCATTAAGCCATAGCCATCTCAGAACACTCAGAAATGCTCTTGCAACAGAGGAGGGCAAGAAGCAGCATTATGGTAAATATTTACTACAGTAAATATGCATGGCTACATCATCTTAAGTCATATCATATTGCCTGCTAGCACAAGCAATACTACTTTTTTCAAACTAGCCTGTGTTGCATCTCAGATGCTTCATTGCTGATTCCAGTTTTCCTTCTTCCCTCTGCTTTCCCCTCTTCCTCCACTTGTGCCAATCCAGTGAGGAGGGAGGCTCAGCAGTGTAAATCTGAGTGCAACATTTTGGGACAATGGCTGCAACTGAGGCAGCGCAGCACCAGAGGCTGCTCTCATTTATGCTGCCCACACAGCACAAGGCAAAGGTGTTTCAGTGCAGACAAAACCAAGCATAAGGCTTTGAGTAGAATATGATAAGGGTGGAGGCAGGACCATGAGGCAGAAGATTTATCCTATTTAGTACATTTGGGAATGGGGTGGGGGAGATTTTAAAAAGGTCTTGAAGCTAAGAAAAAGTAAACACCATTGGGGAAAAAACCAAAATTAGTTTGGAAAAGCTTGCTTTCTTGCTTGCTTTCTTTTCCTTCTTTCTTTCTTTTTCTTTCTTTCTCTTTTTCTTTCTCTCTTTTTGTTTCCTCTTTAATCTTCCATACATAATATAATATAAACATTACTTTCAAGATGGCTTCTATTATATTTTTGGTCAGTGGTTTCTACATGCAGGCCACAAATAAATTGAAGGTGTAACTCAAGACGGCTTTCCATGCCAACAGATTCAGCAATCTACATTAAGTTGGGTAACATACTCCTAACTTGGAAAGAAGTGTGGCCCAGATTTACCATTATATGTTTTCTCCAGCACACACCCAGTTTAAAGTCCTAGTTTCAGCACTGTTGAAAATTCAATCTTCTCCTGCATCATGGAATGATCACTCATAATCACTCTGCAATATTAGAACCCGAGTAGCACTTCATTCAACCAGAGCCTACAGCTAAGGTTTGCAAAATGCTCTCAATTACAATTCCATTTCACACAGTCATAACTTTTGGAAGCATTTATATCTCAGACTGATGTTTTTCAGGATCAACCTAAGCTTGCTGCTTAAACTTTCCTTGAAAGACTGGAGGAAAAAAAGAAAGAAGGAAAAAACCCAGCAACAACAATAAAAATGGAGTTCTAAGCTCTTTAAAAGCACCTATAGCAAAATGGCTTAAATAGGAGATCTGGCATGGTATGCAGAAGCAGTGTTTAACTTAATTTTTTTTTAATTGCCTTTATTTCCCTAAGTTAGGAATACTTTTAAATTGCTTAGTGAGCAAGCTCATTTTAAAAAAGAAAATCTTAAATCTTCAGGTATGCATTTAATACCAAATGCTGGCACTACACAAGCCATTGGCAAAAGACCCACTTATTTCAATGGAAATGTGATTTGGCCCTGAGAGAAGGCCTATGTATGCATGCCTACTTAAATAAACATGCATTTATCACCACAGATTATTTTATGTTTCCTGATAGAACCAACAGATTTTTTCTCTTTGTGCACTGATGATCGCCAGCTTCTTTTCTCCATTTTGTTTTTGATTTTAAACACAGGATAGCTAGGAAATTAACTGCAAAAAGGATACATAGGATGCAAATTTGTATGAGACCACTGTTTGCTCTGGTTATATGGCACCCAGCACAATAGAATCCTTGCCTATTCATTAGGCTCTTAGGTGCTTAAATAATACAAATAATTAACAGTAATGTCATCTTAATGCCGAGTTAAGGTATTTCATTAAAAAGTTAGCATTGTTCCAGGAGCGTTAATCGAGCTGTCTTGCACATTTTCTTCTTTCTCTTGCCAATGTAAATGTAATTCATTATTCTTTGCTATTAGCATACAACCATTGCATACATTAGGCATACAAAATGTTCACTTATTGCTGCATGAGTGATTTTAATTTTCAGATTTCCTTGAACGTTTTTGCGCGGCTATTGCAACAAAGTGCTAACCCCTCATGCCTCCTTCTTAAAATTTTGTTATTTCTTTGCTGTGCCCTGCATCAGTTCACCATAAAGTCTGCAATCATTTTGTCTGCTTTTATGCATTTTCCCTCACTTACCATATGTGATGTAAAATAAAGTTTAAAAAGAAGGAGGTGGGGGGGAAGGAAGTGTTGTGAATTGTTTAAACAGAAAAGCGTGTCCTTTAATCCAACCAGTGCTGAGAGCTGCCTCGGGTCAGATAATGCCTCAAAGGCAAAACTCTAGCCTTGAGTTGCAACATGCAGGTCCTGCGAGCTTTTAACTCGAAACGCCTCAAAAACAAAGGGAAGAACTAACAAAAATTAAAAACACAGGTTTCTTACTATGCAGTGGCTGCAAAGGCAGTAGAGATGGCGGTAGCTCATTCAATAGTTCATTTGTATGCTGCTGTTGTCCTGTTTTTACAAACTATTGTCACATTTTTGTCACGTGTCATATCTGACAGCAGACCATAAACCAAGAATTCTGTTAAATAAGTGATTCTCACTCAGGCATTAGCCCTGGCAGACACCTGCTGGGAGAAATAATGAAACCTCCATTTTGCAATCAACTACATTTTACTGCCTATTCTTGACACTTAATGGTTGTTAAATGTCAGCAGGTCACTGCAAATTTGTGATTTTAAGTGTCTGAGTACCCAAACATAAGTCAGTTCTGAGATATTTTCTTTCCCCTTTGATTAAATGTTTTTAAAGAAAGAGGAGGGGGGGAAATGTATTAAAGCTTGGCAGCATTGCAACCTGTTACGAAAACATCTTTGGAAAGGTCCAAAAAATATTCAGAGACAACCTTTAAAACAAGGCTATCAATATCCATGGTTGTACTACCCACATAAATGAACAGCAGGGAAAGAAGAAGATTCTGAATCTGCAGACCAGGTCCCATGTAGCATTTTTTTTCCCCTGGGTCAAACAAGGAGGAAAATGGCAATATAAAAGTCACCCTGGAAAGCTCTTTAACAACCTACCTGTATCGTGCAATGGAAAAAGAGAGAGATCCAGAGCTCTGCAGTGTTAATTGAACAGGGGTTTGGTTAAGCATAAAGGCAAACAGAGCATAAAGTTGTATATGGACACTTAGAAGCAGCGGCAAAAGGCCAAGGAATCACAGCCCTTACCTATGAGTGGGAGTTCATCCATGGTAATGCCCTGAGATTTGAGGTGCTTCTTGATACAGGCCAGCCGCTGCACGTTGGGTCCCCAGCGCCTGCCTAGCTTGTGTATGTGCTGAATCTGTGTCACAAACCGCATTTCATCGTTTAGCTTGCACTCAGGTCTCCAGTCTGGAGGAGGAATCACCCTGCACATCCCATACTTCTCTACCTGAGCTCGGACTGACTCAATGTATATCAGCGGGTCATGGAATTCCTTGGTGGAGGGCCTAAGGATGGGAATCTCCCCCAGCATCCCCCACCCAGACTTACTACTGCCCTTTTCGTGCTTTCCCATTGAGTCTTGTGGCTTGTGCAAGGACTCCGCTTGAGAGGTAGAACGATTTTCACAGGAGGCATTTTCAGTTTTGCCATGTGCTTGTTTCCCTGGTGTACTCTTTCCAGCAGTGGCTCTTTTCGGCCTATTTCTTTCCAAACTCTTCTCTGGCACTTCCTTCCTAAGGTGTCCATTCAGCAAAGGCTTTTCTACTGCTGCCTTTTTGCTGGCAGCTTCTGCCAAGTTGACGGCCCCTTTCATTCTCTTGGTGGGCGACTGTATTTTGTCCATGTGATTCGTCTCTTCCAGCCTCCTCTTCGAATTGCGCAGCCCCTCCCTTAACTGTCTCCCCACCTCCTTAGTGCATGTCTTTTGGTTCAACTTGCCATTGACTTTTACACCATTAACAGCGGTATTGTTAGACTTGGATGCTCCAAGGGATAGCACCTGTTTGCGGGTTTTTGCATTGCTACTTTCTATTTTCCCTGAGATTGTGTGGTTGACAGGTGAACTGGGTTTGTGGTGATTTAGTTTGGTTTCCTTGACCAGTTCTTTCTTGGCTTTGGTGTATGTGACAGTTCCCTTTGTCACTGTTGCAGTGTACTTCACAGTTTTGGACGGTGAAGGTCTGACTTCTCTCATCTTTTTGGCACTGGCTGCATTTGCACTCGCAGATGACATTCGAGTGACCCCATTGACTTTAGAAACCTAAAATGCCAGAAGTGTTGCAGGAGGAGCAGAAGGAGGAAACAGAAAACAAAAAGTAAATCAATAATGTGACCACTCAGCCCCAACATCCCATTTGCTGGACAAACATATTCTGCAGTCCTGACTCCTGGCCTCATCATACAATCTTCATATAATGGTTTGCAAGAGAGGGAACTAGGCATTTATAATAATCAAGTAAAATAGAAATTTGGAGTTTTTTTTTTAAAATTTACCAGAAAGCCCCCAATCTTGCTTTCAGAGGGTACAAAGCCCCCGGCATTAGGAAGGGTAAGGTCCCTTGTTTGCACTACCCCCTTCCTTGTCTACCAGAAAGATGTTAGGGTTTTACAAAACACAGGTAGTCTGATTTATAAACTAATACCTTCATTATCTCTTTTTCTGGCCCTCTCTCTCTCTCTCCCACCCAACTTCCTTTAAGTGCACACACATTTCATCACTACTTCTTAGCAGACAAAGTAGGCAGCTTATATTATGTACTCTAACTGGAATCTGCACATTTGCAAAAAACACACACTGGGATTCTAATCAATTTACCCTCTATCCATGCATACATATAAGAAGAGATGTGGAACACATTATGTACCCAACAGATTGGCATGGCCATGAAGGATCCGGTCTGTCTAACATATTAAATCTTGCTGCTGAAGTCGGTAATTTGAAATTTAAAAAATATATACAGTAGTCAAATGTATTTTTTTTTTAAGTTTGGTATCTGGGAAATTTTGCTGACACATATTCTATTAGATCATATTGTGTCAACGCAGCTTACAATTGCTGGACTCTGCTGCTTTCTGTTAGACATTTAAACGCAGTTATGAGACTAGAAATTGCATTTTAACTACAAGATGTGTTAAGGACCAAAAGCAATCCTCAGCTACAAAGGGAATTGAGACAGCTCAGCACTGCCAAAGCTAAACCCCACTACTAAAGAAAAAGAAGTTCAAATTCAAACCTCAAATAAATTTCAGCATTCACACAACTTTAAACATTGACTCCTCACCTCCTTAAATGACTGTGAGCACAGAAAAACACATCTAAAAGTCAGGAACATTGATAAAAGTGCTCAAAGTGAAAGCATACAGTACAATCACCCCTTATTAGCACTCAGGTGAGTAACACAATTTCCTGCACAGTTGTAATACTTTATCCTGTGGGATTTTGAAATCCTTGCCCAATCAGTAAGCATGGCAGCTTCTCTCAAATAAATGCAAGAACTGCAGTCACTTATATAATAGGGATGATATAAAATAGGGATCAAATAAAGACCAAAAATACTGTGCAATGGTCTTGCATGCAGCGACTTGTGGAAGGGGAACTGGAGAATCTGCATACACACACATACACCTCTGTGTTTGTGTGTGTGTTAAGGCACATTTTCTCCTCTGCACTCCAGAAGCTGGAGCAGGAGTAATGCTCTTTTAAAAACCATCCATATTCTTGTCCTTCCCATGCCTGCAAGGTAGAAGCACTTAAGGAAAATCCAGTTGACATGACTTTTTACCTTGAGCTTTTCAAAGATGTATGAGGTATCTTCTGGAAAGCAAACACTTGCAAACAGAAATGCATTTACCCATTCCCCTTGAAATTTAAGCAGTACTCTGTATTAGAAATGGAGGCCTGGATTTAACTTTTGCAGCACTTTTTCATGCTGCAGAACAGACATGGGTAGAGAGCTGCTGAGACATTGCCTCTTGCCTGCAGCAGTCACAACAAGCGTTGAACAACCCTGGATCTATAAATAGCTAGAAACATTGATTACAGATTTCAGCTAGACTAATAGAGAAGAATTGATTGAGAATGGGAAGGGGAAGGTAATCTGGGTGACAGTGATCATGAAATGGGTTTTCATTTCTAAGATGTGACAACAGTAGAGAAAGGACAACAGTGTTAAAAACAAACAAACAAAAAAAAGGAACAAAAAAAACCAGAAACAAAATAAAAGAAAAGAAAAATCCACCTGAAAAAATCCAAACCAAAGCAATTTCCACTCAGAGTAAAGGCATAAAGCACAGGCCATTATGGCTGTTCACAAAGTTCTCTAATGCCTGGAAAATTAGAAAATAATCACAGTAAAAAGCAGTAACACAATAATTTGACTAAGGCCAACTATACAGGAAAATAAAAAGCACATATTAAAACCAAAAAGGCCAAGGAGCTAAAGAAACTTCAGTTAGCAAGAGAATAAAACAGGGGGAAATTAAAAAGAAAAAAACCTTTAAAATAGAAGATAAACAATGGAAGAGATAAAGCACCACACAAGGAAGGAAAACAAATAACCTGATTAAGGTGTTCCTGTTTCTTTTGCACTAACCTTTACGAGAAGTGCCATTGACTGAATATTTATCAGGTACAGAACATAATCCATTTCAGCAAAAAGGCTAGGAAAGCAACCCCAGTAAGCTAGAAGGTACCTGGATGACTTAGGGCATGGCTCCTGGAAAAAAGTTGGGGGCAGACAGAGAGTCTACCTAATTTCAAACAGTAAAATAATCCTGGAACCAATCATCAAACAATTAATTTTCAAACACACAAATGATAACAAAATAATGTTAAAAACGAAACAAGAAAATCTACCCAAGGTTTTGCCAAAATAAGAAATCTAGCAAATTTAATCATCTTCCGACAGACACTTGGCTGAGCAAGTAAAGAAGCACCTCTGCTTCAGCAGGATTCCAGTCACTGTCCCCTGGAATATTCCATCGGACTCCTGAGACATATCCCAGACATAATTACTCTAAAGTGGCTTCACAAGAGACTATTAAATAAAGTCATCCTCAAGAAAAGTTTTCATTGTTATAGCTCACTATTGTCCTGGGAGGGCAATTCATGTCCGGCATTCTGCAGGGACTTGGCTTAGCCTTGGTTCTACCAAGTATTTTCATTATTGTAAAATTTGACAGTGAAACACATCTGGAAGGGGCTGTACTCACTCAAAAGACGAGACCAAAATCAAAGGCACTCTTGAAGAACCTATTTCAGAACATTTCTACAGTAAAAGGAAGTGCTATTTTTAGGAGGCACAAATCATATATACATGGGGGAAGAGTAACATTTGGGGACCGCAGCAAGCTGCAATGGCAATACAAAGCACACAAATCACTTTCTCAGACCTATTATTAAGGATGTTGAAAGCAAAGGGTGGGAACACAGGCTTTCCTAAGAAGAGCTGGACCCAGAACTGGGGTCACACTGTGAGAAAAATTTAGAGAGAGGAGCAAGACTAAAACAACACAGAGTGCTCAGGTATTTGGAAAATAAGACTGTTACTGAAAAGCCAAGGGAGCTGGTCTTACTCTGAGAGAGATCATTATGGGACAACTCTGTAACAGTCTTCTGATGCAGAAGGAGCTCCTCTGAAAAGAGATAGTAAATGCTCTTTCCATGTTCACTGGGAAAAGTGGAAGGAAAAATTCCCTTTAAATGTCTACAATGATCTGAGGTACAACTAGGAAAACTTGCTCATTAGTAGAAAAGGAAATCACTGGAAGAAGCTGTCAATGGTCATTGTGCAGTCTCCTCTACAGGAAGTTTTCAGAAGGTTTCAGGAGGCTATTGCTGTATTACTGTGCTGTCAGGCATGATCAAGACAAAACCTCAGTGTAAGCAGTCAGGCTGCATGGAGGCACCTTGTCACTCCAGCCTGCTGATGATTTTTTCTGAGGAAGTTGTGACCTGAAGTCTGAAGGGCCACCCAGAGCACTCCTGCAGCAAGGAGTTGTGACACAGGCTGAGAACAGAACGAAGTCCTCATGGAAAAAGGCAATATTCTCATAGTTTCTCCTATTCAAAGGAAAACATGTCATCAGCACCATCAGCTTTAAGACAGAACCTCCAATCCTAGATGGTAAGCACAATATTTTGAATTTTTATTCAAACTTATCATGGAGTCCAACCATTAACCCAGCACTGCCAAGTCCACCACTAAATCATGTCTGTAAGTGCCACACCAAGAGGTCTTTTAAATACCTCCAGTGATGGTGACCCAATCACTTCCCTGGGCAGGCCGTTCTAATACCCAACCCCCCATTTTCAGCAAAGAAATTTTTCCTAATACCCAGGCTAAAGCTACCCTGGTGCAACTTGAGGCCGTTTTCTCTGCTCCTATTACTTGCTATCCAGAGGAAGAGGCAGACCCCCATATGGCTACAGCCTCCTTTCAGGCAGTTGAAGAGCATGATAAAGTTGTCCCCCTCAGCCTCCTTTTCTCCAGGCTAAATAATCCCAGCTCCCTCAAGCTGCTCCTCATCAGACTTGTGCCCCCCAACCTTCCCCAGCTCCATTGCACTTTTCTGGACACTCTCCAGCCCCTCAATGTCTTTCCTGTAGTGAGGGGCCCACAGCTGAGCACAGGATTGCAGGTGTGGCCTCACCAGTGCTGAGTACAGGGGGACAATCACTGCCCTGCTTCTGCTGGTCACACTATTGCTGATCCAGGCCAGGATGACACTGGCCTTTTGGCCACCTGGGCACTGCTGGCTCTTGTGAAGACACTGTCGACCAGCACCCCCAGGTCCTTTTCTGCTGGGCAGCTTTCCTGCCTCTCCAGATGCTTCTGGAGAACCTTTCTACCCTCTGCAGACCAGCCTGCCCAACTTGGTGTTGTCTGTGAACTGACCAGGAGTGTCCTCAATCCCCTTGTCCAGGTCATTGATGAAGATGTTAAACAGGACTGGCCCAACACTGAGCTCTGGGGAACACCATGGGTGACCAGCTGCCAACTGGATGTAACTCCATTCACCACCACTCTCCAGGCCTAGCCATCCAAGCAGTTTTTAACTAGCTAACAGTGCACCCATCCAAGCTATGAGCAGTCTGTTTCTCTGGGAGAATTGTGTGGGAGATGGTATCAAAGGCTTTACTAAAGTCCAGGGGGACAACATCCACAGCCTTTCATTCATCCACAAGGTGCGTCACCTAGTAGTAATAAAGTGACTGACATTAGCCTTACATGATCCAAAGTCTTGAGCCAAAGGTGAAACTAGGGATATGAATAATCTATCTTTGCTTTTCAGCTATGTTACCAATTTTGCAGACATATACTTGTCTTCAGAACACTCTTTTTTCTCCTTTACTGAACACTTGCCCTGTAGTAAAACATGGTATGATAGATTTAAATTTTGTTGTCTTTAAAAAAAAAATGGGACCAGCAGAGTCTTGCAGCAACTGATTCCTCAGAGCTGAACTGGTTTACATACACACCTCTGCATAGCACCTTGGATTCAGCCTCCAAAGCCACACACAAAAAATAAGCAACCTGCTTGGTAGCAACCACAATGACACAGGCAACATTAGCAACACTGACAACAGCTTTGGTCCCAAACAAATCCAAGTTGTGCAACAGATCTTGAATTCATTCATTTCAGCACGGAAAGTAGTTCCGTGCTGATACTTGTGCAGCAGTAAATTACCATATTAGGCCAAGAGAGGGCCCCATTGAACTACATTTCCTTTGCTCACAACCCTTTAAAGTAGGAAGAGTTTGGAAGATGGCAAAGGAGAAACCACAAGGGACAAGGAACCTGTGACAAGTGCAAGGGCACACTAGAAGAAGAAAGACAGAAAAACAGAAAGAGAGAGAGAGAAAAGAAAAATAAAATCTCTGGTAATTTGTAGTGTTCTCCCTTTATTTTCTGTAAGACTTACACACAAATAAACCATGCACATGCAGTGATAAAGGAGCAAAATTAGAGTGGAAGGAGGAAGAACGTGACTGGCACCCTGGTGAAAAAAATCTCCTTTTAGAAAATACTGAAAAAGTTAAAGACTCAGGACAATAGCAGGAAATTTAGCAATGCCCCATCACTGACAGGTCTAGGGTTTTGTACAAAGCTAAGGCTTTCTGTCAGGCAAAACATATTATCCACCTTTGATTAGTTAGAGGCATAATTTCACTGAAATTTCAAAGAAACTACTTATGCTACTGTGGGTTGCAGAAGAAAATTTAGCTGCCTGTTTTTTAGGAAGAAAACAAAAGAAAACCCACATCATCTTGACTTAAACCTTCCCCTTATTTTGTGAAGCCCAGGGACCACCCTTGGTGAGGCATCCATGTGGTGTGACTGCTGGTTGTACTGCATTGACTTAAATCTTTCTCCGCTGTGTGTCACACAATCAAAAACATTTAATACTCTATGATGCAAAACCACTTAGATTGTGGACAAAATTGTTCTACACTGGTCTTTTTCCTTTCAGAACTACCTTCAGAAGTTGCAGGAGTTGACTTTCATAAAAGTTTTAACCTAACAAACTTGGACAATACAGTTTTAAAGCACTTCACACAAGTGTTCCCGTAGGTTAAAAGAATTAAGAAGTGCATTCTTACATTTTGGGAAACTTGTGCAACACAATGAGCTTATGATAGAGCATATCACAGCAAGGACCATAGGATGCTGGTAATCACAAAAAAATCTGAAAGGATGCAAAGAAGGCAGACATTTACACCGATGCCCAGAGAAGGGCAAATTGCCATGGTGGAATAAAGAACTGAAGTCTTACAGAGGTACAGACACACTGTAAATAGCCTTGAGGATCTCAAATCTGATTTAGAAGGTATAAATTCGGTGGAGGCATTTCAGGAGAACTTAAACTACCACTGGAGCACACAACATTAAAGATTTCCCCAGCAACAGCATCACTGTTTTTCTTTTTGCAATTTTTGATTTCCAAGCCCGTGACTCAGAGGTGCCATTTAAAGGCCTTGACAGCCCTCTGTAAGATGGCAGTTCCAGCCTCATTGGAGACCAGGTCAGCCTACTTAAACCTTTAGATGTCAGCAAGCAAAAGCTGTCTCCAATTGGCCCATGGAGGATTCACCACTGCAAAACAACCAACCAACCCAAAAAAACCAAAACCAAAACTCCCAAAAAACAAAAAAACCCCAACCAACCCAAACAACAACAACAAAAACCTAACCAAAACAAACAAACTACAACAAAACAACCAAATCAACATACCCCCCCCTCCCCCCCAAAAAAAACCACCCAAAAGGCCTAAGTGCAGCAAGCTTTCTGTATTGCATTGCCCTGGTGCAGGTATTCTGCTAACCCAGCCCCAGCCTGATTAAGGACAGTCACAAGCACTGAAAGACTGGTCTGCTAAACTTTCACACCCAAATTCAAGTAGGGTTGAAACAAAACTCTTGCTGAATTGTTTTGCTGGCTTTCAACCTAGTAACATGGAACTCTAGAAATGTCTCCCACCAGGTACTTCCACTGTGAGGGAGGCAGTATTTTGGAGAATCTTCTTTATGCATCAGGTGTAACATTTTTCCCAGACTGAGGTTTGTGCTGCCCAAGGCACGTGAGTGCAATGTCAGGTTCTCCACAGCACCAGTGAGCCCCCGAGATAAGCCAGGCAGACCAGTTCCTTCTCCATGTGGTTCCAGCCTTGGCACTGTCAGCATGGCGTGCCAGCCAGAACGGTATCATAAACACCAATATGAACTTTACTCTTCCATAGTAATATACCAGATAATAAAATGACAGGGTTGTAAAGCATGCTTTATCATACTGACTTCCCATGTATATATTTTTCTTTTTTCCAGTCACTGAGAATTAACTCCCTGCTGCTCCAGAGCGTGCTTTTAAGGATTGCTATGTTCGATCTACACCATGCAGTGGAAAAAGGAGCTTAGAACCTTAAAAGCCTGTGTTCCACGTGTGTCTACAGCAGAGTACAACTCATTACCTGTTTCCTTAAGTCCTGAGCCGATCTATGAAGAGTGTGGTGGTTGTTAGCCGTGAGCCCTTTCATAGAGGAGCCAGTGTTTGTAGTAGGGTGGTGATTAGCAGCAGCTTGGTCTTTTCGACTCTCAGCCTTATGTTCGCTGTTCCTCTCCTTCCCTGGGGTGGCCTCTTTGCTTTTGTGTTTCTGAGCAGGTTCTTTCTCCTTTGATGATTTGCTGGACCCATTGAAAACTGAGAAGAGAGAAAATCAGGTTATTAAGGAAAAAAAAAAAAAAGAAAAAAAGTATGCAAGACCAAACACTTCATTCAAAACATCACAATTTTCTCTGCTCTCAGTGCTGGATATTTAGTGAATGCCTTCTTATATTTGAAGTTAAATCTATATAGAAATAGCACTATTTTGCATATTTCTTGAAATGAACAGATTTACTGAAGTATTTCCTCTGCTTGTTAGCAGACATTATCTTCAATATCCAAGTTAAAACATACAAGGTATATTACTGTTTTGACTGACCTAAATTTAAAATTATGAGTTTGATTTTTATTTATGACAGTTTTAATTATCTTTTTTTGCTCTTGCAGTGAGGGAATTCTAAACATAAACTAAACAGAGAAAAGATTTATTTTTATACCAATGTAGAAGAAAGGAAACATTCCATGAAAAAGCATGTTTTGTTTTCATCAATACCCAAACTGCTGAATCAAACTGACAGCAGTTTGCCTATAGCAGACAAGCTGCAAATAGAAAAAGGTACTTCTGCAAAGAAACGAAAAAACTAAAACCATTTTGGAACATGTGACATGAAGTAACACTGGAACCTATGCTGAGCACTGTAACCTTTACATGAAGGGATAAGAAAGCATGGAACGGGAACCTTTCTTTTTTGTACAATAAATATTATGCAAGCGTATACAAGCAAGTTTTGTTCCAGTCTCTCTGCTGAATTTATTTAAGAACAGTCACTGCTCTTCTGTTCTCAGGGAACATGAAAAGCTGAAGCTAAAACAAACAAAAAGCAATCACATCACATTGTTTGTTATTTAAAACTGTGCTGAATTCATGTCAGTGATGCCCCCTCTTCAGTGGAGAACTTGACAGAGGTCCACAGGGCTTATGATCCAACATCCACCAACGGTAAATGCCCTCCTGACTTTTACTCTTGATTTCTACCCGTCTTTTTCTGACATGGTTTAGGAAAGGATGCAAACAGGAAACTTCATAAATACTGAATAGCACAACTATGTGAAAATCTTATTTATTACACACAATATACACCGTCAGTTTGGGAACACTAACTGAATGCATGAAGTTACTGTCTTCTTGTGAACTGATAGCCTTCTTTTCTCACTAAACCTTATATACCTACAACACCTACCCTCTTATCTAGGTTGTGAAGCTTAGCTGTCTCTACAGATATCCTGCAGTACTACAGTAGAAGGAGCAGTAAGAGGAGTAACAAAAACCCAACAATCCTGCTGGACAGAAGAGGGGCAAGCTATGCTGCTTTTGAGCAGACCCTACCTCCAAATGTTCCCAAGCAGCTATCCCGGCTTCCCACAGCACCTTAAGAGCAGGAACCCCAGCAAACTATGGACAAATTTGATTTTCAGGTCACTTCTCATATTCAGTCAGTCCTAAGTGTTGAAGCAGATTACGTAAAAAAGAAAAAAACTGCAATTGTTTTTCCTCATCTCTTCCTTCTCACTTGCATAAATGGAGTAAGAATGAGAGAAAATCTATCAGCAGTGGAGTCACCACAAATTTCCCCACGATTCAGTCACTCCTGAGCTCAGGAGCAACTGGTGCTGCCCAAGCCAGCCAAGGATTTCTCAGCAATTTCAGCAAAAATCACGTAACCCTTTGTGTCTCATTTCCAGTGATGGAACTGATAATAATTGCCAACCCCTCTCAGGAAGTTCATGACAACGCATTTATCCAATACATCCTCCTTTGTAGGGAATTCTCACATCAGATGGAAGGCGTTACAGATGCACAAAGCACGACTATTTATTTTTAATAAGACATAGCACAAACAACCAATGGCAGCTTTGTTAATATGTATTTTATCATTTAGAGTGATATCTTCCTTTGAAGAGAACAAATTGTATATATCGGTCTGCTCCTACGGAAACATTCAAGTCAGAGAGACTAATTTTCTGTAATCAGTTGCCACTTTAAAAACCAAAGATTACTGAAACAGAAAACACAGCCAAAAAGCCAAATTGTGCACTTCTCTGGTTCACAAAATAAAAAATAAAAAATTAAAAATAAAAAATAAAAAAAACAAAACCAGCAAACATGAGACAAGGTATATTTTATATGCAACAGCTCATTAAATTTAAGTGTCGTGGGAACCCTGCCAGTTTTACCCTCTGAGTAATTATCTTTTGTCTTAATTTGTAAGATTCTTGAAAGGGGGAAGAGAGAAACAGGAGGAAAAAAATGTTCAGTCTCACAGGAAAAGCTTAAAAAGCTTAAGTCTGAAAACACAACAAAGGGAGATGTAGATGCAAAACAGTTTTTGCCACGCTCTCTTCTAGTTAAATAGTGGATGGTATCAGTTTCTATAAAGATCAGTATTTGTTTCTTCCAACACCTAGATTACTGTTATATCCAGCTATAAAACTTTTCCGCAATAGTAAGTTCTGAAAAATTCACAAACAGACTATGTGAACAACTATCAAAATGTTAACCTGCTTAATTAAAAAATGCTAGCATCACAAGCCAAGCATTTAATGGGGAAAAAAATCCCCGAGACTATGATCTTCCTCCCATCTCACTAAAAATATTGAAGCAAGTTATTTAGATAATAAATAAGTTATTTAGTACAATACAGGATTAAACTCTGGCCCCAGCAGCTAGTAAGATAGTTCAAAGAAAAAATGTATCACCAAAAAAAAGGAAAACCCTTCACCCCATAAAAACCTTGTTGTTGAAGAGCAACACCCATTTCTCATAGGAAAGAAAACAATAACCCAAAAACTCTGCATTAAATATTACTGAGACCAAATCTGATTAAACAATAAAATTATTACTAATTCTTTTGTGTCTTCTAATGCAGCAAACAGCATTCTTCCTTCATGTCTGCCAGTTCTTACATATTTCTGAGACACTCAGAAAATCAGGAAAGGTGTACCTTGTGCTTTACTAACCCCAGACAGATGTATTACAGGACAATCTCCCATGTTAGAGGTAAGTCTGACATGCCAATATTCAATGCTCTGTTCCCAGTCACTTTAGTTCCTTCCTAAAAAGTAGTCAATGAAGGTTTCACCCTTGAAGCAATAATTTCATTAAAAGACAGAAAGACAAAAAACCATAATTTCATTAAAAGACAGAAAGACAAAAAACCAAGTCCAACCTACACTAGTGATGAAACTTGCATTCCTGAAGCAGAAATGATAGGTAGTCTTGAATTATGATTATTTTATGCTACCTTAACCAACTCTATATTTCCAGAAGAGCTTTTAGTTAAAGGTAAGAAGTGTAAATAATTAAAAGTGTAAGTAAATTATTAGTGTTCAGACACTCCAAATTGAATAAATGGGTATCATTATACTTGTATCCATCCGAATGCTTATTCTCAAAATGCTGTGTCCTCCAAAGCTATTATTATTATTAAACTGAAACAATAAGAGTCCCACAGTGAAATACTTGTGGGTCTTTTGGTTAGCAATGATGATCAAATGCAAAGAAACTGAACCACTACATTCAAAACTCACAAGCACTGGGGGTTTTTAAACCACTGATACAATTTATGGCAGCAGAGCAAAACCTTATGGCAGGCATGATCCCCACGGATGCATCACAGTGCTCTCTGCACCAGGGGAACCAGACCCCAGGCACCAATATTCACCCAGCATCCCATACTGGGACTTTGGGGTATCTCATTTGAAACTGTGATAAAGAATCCCAACACGAACCAATGCAAACAGTGCAAATTGTGGCTGTATTAGGTGCAGCTATAATAATGTCTAAAAACGTTTTTGGTCAAGTAAAGCCACAGATGTGCTCAATTACTACAGATTAACTAAGCATTTACTACAGGAATTGACACTGTAGTAGGCGATAAACATAATGTGTTTTCAGCAATTTTCGGAAGTATTCCTACAAATTAATTTGCACACAAACATTTCACAGGATCCAGCCAGCCAGCCATTCAGAAGCTAATTTATAATATGTACAATAATCAGGCTTTCACTGTGGAAGCAGCAGAATTACTGGACTGGGTTCAGTCAGCTATTGACTCCACGGGCAAAGCTTTGTTTCCCAAGCCATCCTGGAGGTTATTCCTGCACTTGATATGCTTTATACTTGAGATAACTGGGGAGGTTTAATATGGACTGCAGAGTACTGAACTCTTTTGCTGTGTGCCAGTGTCTGGGAGATGAAGGCATGGACCATACACATAACACATGTGCTGCGTGTTGCAGAGCTTGCACTGCATAAAGCAAGTGATTGCGCATTCATAAAACCATCCAGAAAAAAAAGGGGACATAGAAGTGAAAGGGAGAAGTCTTGTTTTTAGAAGGCAAAAAGGGAACCTTGCCAACATTGTGAACCCGAGCCAGCTACTCCAATGCAAACCTCATGTTGTTACATAGATCATGTTTGGGAAGAGATGTAGTATTAATCAACTTTCTGGCATGGAGTATCCGTTACTGTACAAAAACATTCTTGCTCTGGCTTTAATTCAGTTCTAAGTCACTGTGAAAACATTTATGTGGCTCTCAAACTGCATTAAAGGACCCAGGCAATAATTCTTTTCCCCTCCCAGAGGAACTAAAACAACCTTCTACTTCCATAAAATACAGTATTTTAATACTGCCAATTGTTTTTCCTTAAATGTTGGGTATGTTCTGACTTCCATAAATCATTTCCAGAAATAGAGGCTGTCTTCTGGAGTCCCCCAACATGCTCTGCCTACTCAGATGCAAGAGCAAAGGTGTACTTCAGAAGAAAAGGCTGACACCACATCATATGAAAACATGAGGTATTGCTGTTTCCACACTTCCCCAGCCCTAATGCAACACCACTCAATTTCTCAGTGGACAACATTGCATGAAAATTTCCATAGCTGCATGCTAGCAGGAGTCAAACAGGAGAGCCATGGCGGAGAGGTAACACTGAATTTGTTTTTGACACCATCAATAACACAGCTCAAGCCCCGCACGCACAGGAATATATTGGGCCACCGGGAGAAGCATTATTGGTATGAGACACTGCGCCACTGCCTGCAAAAATTCAATACCAAGTGTCTCGTCTCAGCACAAATTCATTACTCTCACCTAACCATTACGACACAAACAACATCCAAAGGGTCACTCACTAAGCAGCAAGTCCATACAAGAAGTGTCTGCCTGTTATCACGAGTCTCGCACCACGATAACAATTCAAATTTTTTTTGAGCAACTTCCAGCTCCCCTATTCTTCTCCACAGGTCATACAGCTCGCTACTGAAAATCCGCAAATCCCCAAATGTGTTGTGCCTGATTTGCATATTTAAATATGCAAATTACTGCAAACCGGGTAATTTTCGTGTTACATATTTTTGCAGAAAAATTGAATGTGCAAAAATGTTTATTGCAACAATTACTGGTTCCATGGTCTTTCAACAAAAGGCTGTAAATCATCAAAATAATTGCCTACCCATTAACTATTGCAGCACTCTGCCTGAAATTTTCTCATTGTGCAAAAAATATTTTTCTTCTAAATCTTTACCTCTTCAAGATTAGTTACACTAAAAATTATGCACAAGCCTCAGACTCTGTCTCATGTACCCACCCACAAATACCAGATTTAGTTAAAACCAAAACTAAACGAAGAACTGAAACCATAAATCAGAATTTTCTCATAATACACTCAAACAGTAATGTATGTAAAAGATGTGCCATTCAAGCCCAAGGTACACAAACACTGCATTGAACTATACCCTGAAATAGGAAAAAAGCTACATATGATCTTTTCCTGCATCATCTTTGTACTACTACACGTGTAAGGAAATTACTCTGCTAAATTATCCATTGCAAATAGAGAAGCGAAACATTCTTCTGTGTTTCTGGTAAGCGAGTAAGACAGCACTGAAGCATAGTATAGTGTTTCTAGCAATGTTTGCTTACTATGTACTACTGGCAAGTCTGTTTTGAAATTTGAGCCCCAAGAGGAAAAAAAAAAAGAAGCATCTATACAATTTTCTCCCCTGCTCATTTCAAGCAAAAGGCATGCAGAGCAGTTTTTATCTCATCATGTTAACAAAACACAGCATGAACCAGCAACCATTTCTGACCCTGTAGGTTTGCTGGCACACTGGAGCTGGTTTGCTTCAGCTAAGGACACCAGACTCACCGTTCATGAAGAAGTCTGATTACAAACAACAATGGCTAATTCTGCTTTCCTAAAAGTAAATTAGAACTTATCTGTCTCTGGCCTCCAGAGACAAACAGGACATTCCCAGGTATGCTGGCCCAGATGTGCACTCCTCTCCGCCTTTGAGTTGCTGTGCTGGTGTGAGAAATATCTAATTCTCCAATCATTCTTCCTGAGAAAATTAGCCAACAATTATCAGAGGAACTGCAGCCTGCTGCATGCAACGTCAAAGCTGTCTACACAACTGTATCTGTGCATGCTGTTCCTCCTGAGGCATTTTTCCAGCCCACAAGCCCTTTCAAGTAGAGTAATGCCTATCCTCCTTTGCTCCTGAGATGGGACCGATAACCCAACAACTCCCCAGCTCCACCTTCCAGCTCTGTATCACAGCCTGCCTAGCAAAACACTTGGCACCTGCAAACATTTTTCTTCAGGAGCCTGCAGAGAAAACCTTCCATTCTGCCACAGAATGAAATCAAACTAGGATTTATTTAGCTGGGAGGAATTCAAAGAATTAGGTTTAAAGGAACAGAGACCTAAGCCTACCCTCTTACCTACAACTTGGAATTTCCTCCGAGCACCAGGGAGATGCAATTTAGACCCAATACCTCCCTGGAAAGACTTGCACACTCCCTTTTACACACTCCCATGAATGTGGGGGATAAACACTTCTGTCAAATATTTCACTTCGCTCTTTTACAGCCTCATGCATGTGCAGCACATCAGCAGCACTATGAAAGAAGGGTGAAAAGGCACAGGTAACAATTTGATGCTTTAAATGTACCTGTGTGAGCAGTAAGGTTAGAAGGCAACATGTCAGTTGAACTAATTACTTCATCTTGTGCAGCAAGCTATGCCACGTGCTATATGTGCTTCCCATTCACACTCAGGCAGTCTCGATTGAGTTAGCTGTCCAAAAGGTGGCTCAACAGGCTCAGTTATAACAAATAGTTTGGTGTGCAACCTTAATAATGCCCCATATTGGCACCAGAAGAGGATACTGACAAATGACTTCGCCCAGAAAAGTTGTTCTGGCCCCCATTGAGTAGAAAGCAATCATTTGACACTGCCTAATGACATTAATCAAGCTCTGAACCTTTGTTGTTGGATATCATCGCAAACGCTTAGCATTTTCAGGTCCAAAGTGCTTGACTACACATTGTATATTAAAAACAAAAGACTTTAATTCATTAAAAATAGACTCTCACGCTAGATTAAGTTCATTTGCTGCACCCGTCCCTGGTCTGCCTTTGTGTGTGGTCTCATTTAAAACAGACACACATGAACCAGAACCTACTTTATTCGCATGAAACAAAAATACTATTGGCTGTCAACCAACATAACAGACACTGAAGAATAGGAATACCCCTGGGTAAGGAAATTTTAATTAAAAAAAAAAAAAAGAGAGAAGAAGAAAAAAAGAAATTACAATGACGAAGAAGAAGCAGCTGCCTTCTGTGGGAATTCCTGTTTCTTCACCTTTGTCAAAACATCTCACATTGTCTCCTATGTATTTTATAAAGGTCTTTTGCACTTCTATTAAAGCAACAGCTCCATTTACACTCGCTCTGATCTATATTGATAAAGATTATGAAGCCATTATATGGCTCATTATGTTTGCCTTTACTTACCCCCAATTAAGATTTCAGGTGTCTCCGATTTTGAGCTAATTTCAAAGTGGCTGCCATCTGGGACATCCTCAAGAAACACGATCAGCTCCTTTTGCAGTGATATATCACATTTAAAACTCTAAGGGAGCAGTTCTGTTATGTGCAGCCTCATTTTCCAAATGCAGAGTTTTGTGCCTCTTATTTTGGAGGGGGTTATTTAGAAATCAATCCTAAGTGCCAAGTTTTGATCTATGGCTGGTAAAGCATTAAAGCTCCTGGTCACAGCTGACAGCTTAAATGCTATTAGGCGTAACATCCCCTTGCAATTACCCACAAATCACTCACAAAAAGTGAGTTTTTGAGCTTCGGTGTGCAATAAAAACAGATTCAGATGCAGTCATCAAAAAAAATTTTGGCATATGTAACAAAGGCACCCTTTATAGAAAACTCCCTTTTGAAAGGCAGAGTTGAGAATCAGTACAGTGAAGTAATTGGGATCTACTAATCTCTTCTTTAGAGCAAGGTAGCATAAAAGAACAAATAGAGCAGGCACAGGTCACCTCTCAGAAAGGGCACTGTGAAGATACCTTCCTCACAGTCCTCCTACTTAAAGGAGAAGAGCTGAAGGGAGAGTCATCAGAAAGAAAGATTCTCATGGAAAAGTGAGGAAGGGAACCGAGAACACAGGCTACATTTTGAAATTCTGTCAGGCAGAGAGGGCATGGAGTTGCTTTGATACAAGAGCTCTTGCTGGAGCAAAAACCACATCACAGGAGACTGGCAGGGGAACATTACAGCAGGCTCAAGAAATTTTCAGCACAGCTTTAAATCTTCCATTGTACGGTAGGTAATGTTGCAATATACATGGACCCATTTTTCAAGATATGGCACAAGGACATTGTGACACAATTACTGTGTGATTAATGCAGCTTTTGCTGATTTGCAGAGAAATAACTGACTTGAAAAAGTTTCTTCCATAAAATCTTTCAAGCAACAATATGAATGTGGTATCAACCTGCTGCAAGAGTGGTCTCAATACCACATGAGAGAAATTAAGTGTTGCTCCTGACACACGTTTTGATAACTTATGAATACTTACGTTTAACTTTGATCAAGTCATTCTAAATTAAACATCAGTCTCAAAAAGCCAGAGAGAGTGACTGTGTGTCTAAACATGTGCGTGTGGGGGTGTGTATGTATATAAATACGTCTCAAAGAATCACAGGATTTTTTAGGTCGGAAAAGACTTTTAGGATCACTGAATCCAACCATAAATTTAACATAGCCAAGTCCACCACTAAAACATGTCCCTAAGTGCCACATCTACATGACTTTTAAATACCTCCAGTGACAGTGACTCAACCACTTCCCTGGGCAGCCTTGACAACCCTTCCAGTGAAGAATTTCTTCCTAATACCCAATCTAAACCTTTCCTGGTGTAACTTTAGGCCATTTCCTCTGGTCCTATTGCTTGTAACATGGAGAAGAGACTGACTCCCACTTCAGTATATACATGTGGATGTGTGTATGTAATTCCAGCCCTGCCACAATAGCTCTGCCACAAAGAGAGTTCAGATTATCAGAAGAAAAAAGTTAAAGCATAAGATGCTAAAACTGTATCTTACTCCATCACTTTTTCAATCAGATCCAGAAGAATGGAAAAGGATTAAGCAAATTCAGCTCATAAATGTCTTTACTAGAGGGTACAGAAGAACAGCACTACTTAGGACCTACCTTGCCCGTTTGGTACATGTTTATGCGTCTTTCCTTTCCTAGGGGTTGACTGGCATGATGATGAAGCATTGTTTGTGGCTGTTTTTGTGTCCTCTGTCTCCTCCTCCTCCTCTTCTTCATCCTCATCATCCTGAGAGCTTCCAAAATATACCATGTTGCTGGGCAGGGCTGGAGAACCTGATCATTATAAAGAAATGCATTCATTACCGTCATTACGTTCACTTACTGCATGAACCATATTGATCATAACCTACTTCAGTGTCATGCACAGCAAGGGAAGAGTGGGACTCAGAGCTGGGAGGTCACACCAGTGCATGACTAACTGGAGGGTTTTTATTTATTAGTTTTTACCAACAGGATACGCATGTGCCTGAAAAGCAGGGTTCTCCCCCCCTCAAGCACATTCTATTCATACTTCAGACAATCAGTCTTGCTACAAGCCCTAATTAATAGCTCTGTGTATTCAGAAAAGGACTAATGCACATGCCTAATTTCAAATGTGTGCTCAAGTGCCTTGCTGAAGTCTTAACACACAACTAGAAGCTTACAGCTTTTCCAAACAGAAGAAAAAAGGGGGAAAACCTCAATCTGCACTGCAGTGATATTTTTAAGTTATCATTACAGTAAAGCATTAGCATTTAAAGTTCACAATACTTTGCAGACCTCTACAATACTGTACACAATGTTTTGCAGTATTTTGCAGTGAGAAATAAAGAGAAAAGCCAAGACATTGAGAAGCTTATTTGCCTAGTGGATTCCTGGCACAGGAGACAAAAAGAGGAAAGGCCTTCTGATTCCCTATGTGCTCCTCTTGAGGATGTTGCTTCTCATCTCTTGATTACATCCCATGATGCTCCCATGATTTTTAAATGTACAAATACTGCTGACAACTAATAGGCACTTTCCCATGTGCCCAGTATAATTTTCTACTTCAAAATGAGTCTCCTGTCTATCCCCTGGAGGGACAGGTGCCCTAGGAGTCTTCTAGTTATTCCCAAAGAAGAATTTCCTTTAAAGAAAAAGGGAAAAAAATATAGTCAACATACTTGGGGGTAACAGTAACTTCAATTATTTTCCTGCAGCTAATAAAACAAAAGTACAAAGAGAACTGGGCTAGAGACCAAAACAAGGTAGTGGCTATTTGGCTGGTGCTTCCTTAGGAAGCACTTCTGGCTTCAAGCTCTTCAGAACTGCAATTCTGTGCTTGGTTTCGTTCTGAGCTCTAGATGTTGCCATTGCTAACAACTAACTTGTTCTGAGCTTGTTTTTTGGTTGCATATTTTCTGCTTCCACCAGGTTTGTACAAAATACTCTTAACTATAAAAATTACTTTTTAATGAATGGATTTCCTAAATATGGTACAAAAACTGTGACAGGCTGTTTCTGCAATGAATCATCCATTCCTAAGTATACTGGTTTTGACTGGAATGGAGTTAATTTTCTTCATAGTAGCTGGAAAAGGGCTATGTTTTGCATTTGTGCTGGAAACAGGGCTCATAACACTGGGATGTTTTAGCCATTGCTGAGCAGAGCCTGCACAGTGTCAAGGCATTTTTTGCCACTGTTTCTCATGCTGCTCTACCAGCAAGCAGGGTGGGGTGCACAAGGAGCTAGAAGGGACACAGACAGGACACATGGCCAAAGGGATATTCCAGACCACAGGACACTGTTCTCAGCAATACGAGCTGGGGGAAGAAGGAGGAAGGTGGAAACATTCAGTGTTACACCATTCATATTCCCATGTAACCATTCTGTGTGATGGAGCCCTGCTTCCTGGGGAGGGCTGAACACCTGCCTGCCAACAGTGAGTAGCAAATGTATTCCCTGTTTTGCTTTGCTTGCAGCTTTGCTTTGCCTATTAAACTGTCTTTATCTCAATCCATGAATTTCCTTACTTTGACCCTTCCAATTCTCTCCTCCATCCCACTGAAGGCTTAGCCCCCATCCGTAAAGACGTTTGATTTGGCCTCTGTAAGAGCCCCTTTGGAACTGTGGCTGCCTTGGGGAGAAGCAGAGAGAAACTCCTCACCAGCATCGTATGCTGCGTGAGTGGTAGCCCAGGGGGCAGCCAGGAGAAACATTACAGCAGCATTGAGGACATGATGATTCTTCCCCCCTGAAACAGTGTATTATTCCATCCAACCTGGACAGAAACATATGGATACACAGCGTTATCCTAGGGGAATAAGGCTTTTGCATGCCAGAGTTTTCATGTTTATATAGACTAATGATCAAATTAAGACTACTGACATATTTCACGGCATGGAAGCTGTAGCAACTTACAGAAACAAAAAACCTTCCCATTTTTTATGCAAGCCCAGAACTTTCTGGCACACTCTAAGCAATCAAACATAGTAGGTGAGAGGTGCTGAGAGGCACATTAATTCTTCTACTCGTAGTCTCAACAGCAACTAACTAGACGAATCTAAAAGTTACCCTAGGACAGTGCTGCCTGAAAAAGAAATTGGTTTTTTCTTCCATCTAGGTACCCAAGTGTGTAGTGTGGATTCAGAAACTGGATGCAAGTGCATCAGTTCTTATCAGAATCTGAAGTCTGATGCCATCTGACACCATTGTGCATTGACAAATGATGGCATAAAAGAACTTAACTGTTAGGAACCCTCAAAATTACATTCAAACACAGACTGAAATCTCCCTATTATAATTAGAGAAATAGTCAGAAAATTTATCCTTCTGAGGCACTAAAATAGGAGTCTAGATATAGTGTCTGTTCTCTGAGCTTAATCTTCGTTAGAATTCCACATCTCTGAGCTTTTTTAGCAGCTGCTTTTAACAGCAACCAACAAAAATGTATCATCTGCAATGCAAATGTTGTTATTACAATAGCAATCTTTTTTTTCCCCCTTCCTAAAGCACAGAGTAAAATACAGTACTGTGTCATTCTTTTTAGAAAGGAGGGAGAGTCTTACCCAAGTTTGAGAGCAGGCACAAACTTCACCTAACTCCTGGTATTCAATTGCTGTAATCTCAGTGCATAAATCTTCTGCCAGAATGACAGTTTTTAATTCTTTCCAAACTATGAACAACAATGGTTAAACTGCATTCCTGGAACAGCTGGGACTGTTTGGGAAGTACATATCCAGAGAAATTAGACTAGCAACATCCAATAACACAGCAGAGTCCTGCTAACCCTCACTTTATTGATCTAAGTGCTCTGCAATATGAGACCTTGGAGAAAAGCTGGTGTTTAGTCTGGGTCTCCTCCCCTCCTTCCCACCAGCTTTTCCTACATATTTATTGAACTTGACTTGCCAAACAGAAAGAAAGGGAAAAAAGTCTGGACTTGCACATTTTTGTTCTATTTAAGCATTGTTATGGATGGAAGACTCAAAGAAATTTAAAAGCTCTAAGTTTTCTTGTTTAATTTTTGTATTAGAACTATTTTTATCCTCATCTTTTATAATACTACTTCAGTTCTGGAATAGCCTCAAACAATTTGTTCACAACTATGTGTTGAACTGGTTAAAACCACTTTCACCTTAAGCCTATGTAGCTAAACATGTCCAAAAGGCTGAGAAAACAGTAGTTTAAAATCCTGAAACAGGCTGGCCAAGCTTAAGATGCCGCAAATTCCCTTTATGAGCAACTGAAGGGAAGACATGCCTGTAAGTATGCTGTGATTTCATTCAAGCTAAAAGAATGACTATTATGTTTATTAAACAATACCTAACGTGTGAGTGGTTTATGTGCACTGCTGGTTTACACCAAGCACAGAGCTAAGAAACACCCCCTAAGACTCCTCTTATGGAAATAATACTCAGACTTCTCATGACTGGAGAAATAATGAAACTCATATGAATGAAACTGCACTGTGAAGAGTAGAAGCTATGTAATCATTCACCTTCTTTAATACTATGTAATAATGATTCCTGTCCTAAATATCCCTCCTTCTCTCTGAGATCAGACAGGGTTGTGTATAATATGTCACAGCCTACCCCTACAGGGGACCCCATTTGTTACTCAAAGCTACAGATATATAAACAATACAAAGAAGCATTACTGTAGCCATGAACATTCAAGACCATTGGAAGTGTGAAGAAGAATCTGCGCTCAAGAGCTGGTTTGTTTTTTCCAGCTGTATCTGTTAGTCAAATAAAATATATTGTCCTTCCTCAAAAACCTGGCCAGTCTTCACTGGAAGTTAAGACCATGGTGGTTTTCCTAACAGATGGACTTTCTTGAGAATTGCTGCTCTCAGGTTACTCCATGTGAAACAGATATTTACTGTGAAAATGATGTATGACAGTAAGATGATAAAAGCCCTCCAAAATGGATTGAGAATAAAGAAAACTGCAGGTTCACCAGACACATCTGTACATACACATTCACAGAACATTGTGTTGAGGGTCTTCCTTGATACGTAAAATTTATGGATCACTATTCTGCACATTTTTTTCTCTTCCTGGACACACTCAGCAGCAGAGGCCCATGGGGCAGCTATGCTGGTTCCTTCTTGCACATATTTGCCAGCCAGGCAGAAGAGTAAATAAACATGAGCAATCATCCCTCCTCTTCCTCTTGCCCTCCCCAGCACCAAAGTGTGATTCTCAAAGCCTACACCAAGGGCAATATAAAGAGTGACACTGGAACTGATAATTAACAGCAAAAGAGAAGAGCAGCAATGCCACGAATAAAGGGCAACATCTGTGCCTAGGAGGTGGTGCCTGCCAGGTCTCAGCATTCTAGGTATACAATTCCCCACTTCCTCGCTTTCCATCCCCAAGAAAACAGCAGAAAAATCTGCGAGAGAGTTACAAGAGCCTGTGGCTGTATTGAATTTTACAAGTCTCCTTCTGTGCTGGGAGCCCCCACGTTGTGCAGGCAGCTGCTACCATGGGCACTGGAGCGGGAGAGCAGGGAGCAGCCCTCCAGAGCCTGGGGAAAGCACACAAGCAGCCCTCCACCCTCAGAAACCCACCCTGCCATGCATCCCCTCAGCAGGTGCCTGAAAAGTCCACTCACTCAGCAAATCTGATGGCAGCCTAGAAATTAAATTTGACTTCTCACCACTAATTTAGAAGACATTTAATGCAAGGAACCATCTAGATTGCTGATGGCTGTGCAGACATTTTTCTTGGCACCAAAAATGGCCTACAGAACATCTACCTCCATCTGGCCTCTTCTTATACCTGTGCCACCTCCTCAACTGTGGCAGTGTAATTTTTTTGTAGGGCCATGTGGTGAATCAGATCAGGGAACTGATTCAGATTAAGATCCCAGACTAAGGAAATTAAAGTCCATTAATAAATGCTGTAACTGTAATGTAATGTTACAAGCTCTCAAGAAAAGATTTGGAAAATTTCTATGCACACTTTTTCTTATTGAATGTGTAGCATAATATATCACTTTATGTTATTAAACAAAACATTAAACACAGTATGTTTCCAATCTCGTCTAGGAGCTGCACATTTTACATTGTGTCCTGATGATGTCTAGGCACACAATTCCTAAATGCTTTTTTCCCCCCACTCAAGACAGCTGATTCATTTTGCAGCAATATTTACATAAAAGCATATGCTGTCACCAAAGATCTGGATGGGGCAACTGCAACATGTTGGGAAGGAAGGAGAAGCCATGGCAGAAGGAGTAGCTGTAAGAAAGGCTGCGAAGTGCAGCAGCAGCAGCAGAGCAGAGCAGAAGGGAGGAGCCCAGATGTGCTGGGGCTGGAGAAAGGTGAGTAGTAAGGTAGACTATCAGGTGGACACAGGCTGCAGGAGCAATAGAAGAAGGGAGATATGAAAGGGATTACTGACATGAAACAGTAACAAATACAGTAAAGTGGAAAGGACATTCCTGTTAAGGCTGCTCAATACAAGGCATCCATCAGATAGTGCAGTTCGCCTGGTGCCATGATCCAGACACATGCCACTCACCTTTTCCTGCTTGACAAGTCTCACAGGTGAGAGCAGAAAAGCCATGGCCAAAGCCAGGCAGCAACCTGGAGGGAACTTCCCAGCCCTCTCCCCCCCCTCCAAAACACTGGGAAAAAGCCAAATTACCAAAGCTGGACCTCATAGTGAGATTTTGAAACCCTAAAAAATTTCCATGGGATTGCAAACTGCACAGAAAGTTCGGACAGCCAACACAACACCAGGTACCCTCTCCTCACCAATACAAGGGCTCCTAGGATCAGATACCACCACATGTGGCAAATTTCAAGAAAATCATTAATGATGAGTTGTTTTATTTTAAATCACTCATCAAGGTTACAATGAGCCATGAATTATTATAAAAAGGGAGGACAGTTGGCTCTTTTAAAAAATTAGATTTTAAGTATGTTTGGCAATTGCTTCCATCAGTATCTGCAGTTTCATTATTGAAATTCTCTCTTGAGTATTTTTGTCTTCTCTCCTATTGTGAAAGCAACACAAAAGAAAACCTAACTATATAGGAAAAATGATTACCACAACTACACACAAAGTGTGGCCTAATGCATATGAAAGAATGACAAATGTATTTCATGTCCTCTGTTACAATAATTTGGTGCTTATACAACAGTAAGTACAAAGTAAAATATGGGGGGGTTAAGTTATGGTGCTGCTTTTAGCAATTTTCTAGGAAAGATGTAACCCTTTGCATATGCAAATTTCAGGCTCTCTACTAACAGTAGGCAGAGTTGATGCTTTTGCAGCCTGTACATACAGATGTGTTGACCTCAGCAGCAAGTGTCTGATTAATAGAATAAACTATACTCTTTTTCAGCCATTTTATTTGACTAATGAGGTTATTGCTTTTTTTTTTTTTACAAATGTGTAGTTTTCCCTCCTAAATTACCGTTATGTTTTCTTTCTCATTGAATTACATTAACTTTTGTCTTGGATTAGCTAAACATGTTTAAAAAACCCTCTGAATCTGGATCTGAAGAGTGACATCAGAAGTATGGAAAGTGCATGTGCTTTGCCAAAAATACTATTTCATTACTCTTCAGAATTAGCTGGCAGTGTTTCTGCAGTATTTACTGAAGTACAAACCAAATGTTTTCATCTGGACAGGATTCAAACTGTGGTATGTTACAACCACAACAAAAATCATCTCAGTACAAGAGCCTTCTCTGTAATTTGGGCTGTGGTTTCTGCAAAATTGGAGGATTCTTCTCCATGAATTATTTACACCAACTCCCCCTCTAGCTCCTCTCTTTTTTTTTTCCTCCTAACAATTAAACATAACCCAGATGTGCTTTGGAAAAATCTTAAAACAATTTAAGACATCAAAATGATTTAAGCCCGAGGCAGGTCAAGGTATGTGGGACTTCAGCCTGCCCCGAAAAAACACATGGCGTGCCAAGCCCTACAGTGAGCCACGTTCTGAGGTTTGGCTTCTCCTCTGACACACAGCCCCATTTTGTGGCTGTATGCAGGTGGAAAAACCTTGCTTCTCAAATGCTCCTGATGTGCTGGCATCTCAGTGCTTTACATTTAGGGCCTGCTTCTCATTTATTATATGTCCCACTTATTACGTTTCGACAGGACAACACCAAGTCCCTGAAGTGCAAATGTATGTAATTTATGCCTGCACCTTATGGTTGTTTTACCAAGCCAGGCTAAAGGAGTACAAGCTGCATAAACTCTATAGGAAAGAGCAATTGTACTTCACTTGTCCGACTCCACCTGCAGCAAGAGTCCCAGAGGGAGCCCCCGCCACTGCCTGAGAAAGAGGGAGGAAAAGGCTGTTCCAAATACGGAAATAAAACTGAGCTCCAACTCTTCCCTCTGCTGCCATTGTACAAATCTCAAGGTGCCTGGTGTTACAGCTAATTTATTGACTAGTGTAGCAACATAAACCCCATTTTCTTCTCAGTCCCTTTTTCAAAGTAGTAGAGCTAAACCCAAAAAGCTGAAGAAAATTCTTCCTTTTTCTAGGGAAATGGAGGAAGAGTGGGAAAGTGTGTAGAAAATGGGGAAATGCAGGGAAAAAACCCAAAAGGTCTTTCCAAATTCAGCAAAACACTCCAGAGTAACAGAGTAGCCAAAACTAAAAAAAAATCAAAATAGTATTTCTCACATCTACAATTCATATCTGACAATCTCAAAGCAATTTAACTCTACCAGCCCAACTGGATTTCACAGTGAACCTCAAAACCAACCCTTTACATGTGCACTTCTGTTGGTTAGTTAGCAACAGAAGAAACACGTGGGTCACAGAGCAGCAGTGGTTTCACCAGGCAGGACCGACCAAAAAGCCCTGCCCTTCTTTATTTACTTATTTTTATAGGGTTCTAAGGACAGTCAAAGATTGGTGAAAGGGGTCAACACCCCTGAAGGTTTACAGGACAAAGACATGGTCAATCATCTTTCTCCACTCCAGGGAAAGGAATGAAAAACAATTCCACAAGTGCAAAACAATCCTGGTTGGTTAAGGAAAACAAGGACCATGTTTACAGAACAAGCATGGGAAACTACAGCTACAGGGGTACAACTTATGGGGCCCCGTAAAACCAGGGCGACACACTTCAACCCCCAACTTTATGTTCCCTTCTACCAAGAACAAAACTAATATGGACGTTTCAAACCACTGTGACGCCATTCCCAAAAAGCTACCAGGCTGTGTTTCATACCCGGGAGATCTTGGGCCCCATCCCTAGCACAAAATCAGTCATTTGGGTAACACTAAACCTATGGTATATTCACAGGTTAGAGAAACAGGCTCAGAGGTTCTTGGCTGGGATGAAGGGCAGGAATTGCCTTTGCCAGAATACTTTACACTGTCCTCCTGGGCAGTGAGGCTTTGAATTGCTGCTGCCATCTCAGCACTCAGATTTTATCCCAGTAGCTCATCCATAATCAACATTCAGCTACATCGATGCCTATATACAGAGTTAAATACTTATCCCCATTTTACAAAAAACTAAGCAGCTTGCTGAGGGATTCGCAGTGAGTCTGTGGCAAATACAAAAGCTAAACCTCAAGATAAGTCTCCCATTTCAATCAGTTAATTGCATCCTGTGGCTTTTTGCAGGGGTAGATACTGGAATTGTTAACATCAGAAAGGGCTCAAAAACTGGAAGAGCAAGAGAAAATCTTAATTCAGCTGTAGAACTACACACAAGATACTCTATCTTACTTCAGCACCTCTTCCCGTCTCTTAAAACTCCCGGTAGGCACACACTGACATGAACTTGCGCCTTCCACTGGACTGCATGCCTGGAGGTTTGGCACTCCAGCTGCGCTCCGTTCTTGTGGGAAGGAATAATGCCATGGTGGTGGTCGCCAGGCTCTCTCCTCTCTCTGTACTTCACACACGTGCTGCTCACTCTGAGCCTGTATAACCACTTCTCCCTGCCAACACTGATTAAATTACTCTTGTCCTAAATCACCACAGGAGTTGCTTAGTAGCTCATATTCCACAGGTTGCCTAAATGGTTGCACATACGAGAAATATCTTATAATCCACACTTCAAAGTTATTCCTAACTTTAAAAAAAACTTAGAAATTTTAGGATTACGATTACTAAATGCAAACTTATTTTTATTAAATGGTTTATGCAATTAAAATTCAGCATCCTGAAGTTTATTCTTAAATTTTCAACCCTTCTTAAAATTTGAGCTTTAAATACTAAATGATTTAATATCAATATCAATAAAAAATTTTCTTCCAGTATTTTAAACAAATTATTGTATGTCTGCATGTTTTAATATTTTCGAATTACAAAAACTAACCCAAACTGCAAAGAAGCTCATACTTTCGGACAGTGTCAGCATTTCATTGCTGTGCTTCCAGCCTAATCAAGTTGCTGTGATATTCAATCTGCTTACTCTGATGTGATGAGCAAGTCTCCATGGTACCAACGGCTGGTGCTTCAAGAATGTGACCAATGCAAGTCAGCAGCTCTCCCAGCACAGCACATGGTAACTACAGAACCTACTGACACCAAACTAACAGACAAACATACCTTCTGCCTTGCTGAAAGACAGGCAAATTAACAGGTTTCCTAACATGCCCAAAACTAAGAGCTCCCAAATTTTGGTTCTGGGGGCTCTCCCATTGTAATCGAAAATCTCTGCAAGTATGAACTGACACAGTCAATCTCTCCTATCAGGACTCAAAAGAGCAGACTCAATCAAAGGTCCTTGAACCTTTTTACCACCCAAATACAGATGTTTAAAAGAATAAAAAGCCTGTTTAAGAGCACACTGCACTAAAAGTTAGATGTTACTGAACTTCAGACAAACATGCTATAGTGAAATTTTCTATTTTGATTTTGCCCAATTGTAATAAATCATCAGATTATTAAGTCAGCACAGCATTCAAAGAAAAAGAACAATCACACGTTTTGCAGAAACAGAAGAGCCTGAAAACTCAATTCGTGAGATCTCAATTAAACCATCTTTATTGAGGAATCCCTGAAATTCTCTAGCATGTAACTCCCAGAAGCTCGGCTTAATTAGAAAATTGATCATGGGAAAACTTCTTAAAATGCAGTCTCCTAATCATAGCCTTCCTGTTATCACCTTTTGCCAAAGATCTGTTGTTCAGAGGGAGCTGTTTCTCCTTCTTCCTTTAGCCTGATATTTGACTCACAATATTTTAACCTGTAAATAATTACAGAGAGCAGAGGCAACTCAAATGCACTGTAACAGAAGCTATTAAGAAAAATATGATCAGAGGCAGAAAACACAGCAAAAGTGAGAGCTGTTGTACAACCATACAGAGATGACACACTCGTATCTACATGCTGCTGAAAGATACTAATTATGCCTCTGGCAAAGGGCATACAGGCTCCTTCAAAGAAGCTATTTAAAGATAAGAACACTGCAGACAAACACTTCAGAGATATCTGTACTATTCCCCTCCTTGTGTTGAAAATTCTAGGTCACAATTTAATAAAATTTAAAAAAACACCAACCTTTTTTAAAGGAGGATTTTAAAATAATAGAAAGCAGAGGAGCCTTGCCAAGTTTGGTCAGTTTAGAAATGTATTCCAGATTGCTCAGATATTCATCAACTGTTACAGCTTTTTCACTGTGCTCCACTTACCTTTTAAGAAGTAATTAGTACAGCGTATTATCAAATCAAGAGTTTGAAAAACAAACTAATTAAAGTATGTCTAAAGCCTTAGTGTTCTGGATAATGAAACCAAGCAGGGCATCTTGGTTGAATTATTTCCCTTTGAAATTACAGGGTGCTAATGGAGTGGGGGGTAGTTAAAATTATTTGAATCATTTGAATTTCTTACACATAACAAGACAGGTAAACGGGACTTCTTCTCCTAAGTATGAGACCTTATGCATATCAAGGGACTTTCTTCCACACTGTAGCATGATAGTATTGCTCCTTCACTGACAGAATTCAGCTGCTCCCACTCAAAATAAACCCCGCAAGAACAATGAAGAGCAAACCTGTAATGGTGACAGGATTCTTAAATTTCTCTGGTTAAAAACAGAAAACAGAAGTACACATTGACACATGAATTCATGGTGGAATTCGGTCAAAGGTTGGACTTGGCAATCTTGGAGGTGTTTTTCACCCTTAATGATTCACGATTCCATGGTGCAACGAATTTACGCCGTGCTTCTGACACCGCTGCTGGGAGTGGTGGGACAAGGGCAGAGAAGAGCACTGAGCTGCATTCCCAACAATCCTGGGAAAGACTCCTTTGCCCAAAAAAAGGGCTTTGATTGTGAATCCAGGGATTATATATCACCAGATCATTTTGAAGGACTAGGGCCTAAGATAGTCCTAACTTAACTTTTTTTAAATTTAAATGAACATGGGGATTTACTGTTCTGAATCTTATCACTACTACACATAACATTTTCGAAGTTCTGAACTTCAACACTGTGAGTGTGCTCTTATTTTCATGCAATTGCATGTCGCATTTCATTGTGAAAGCACAAAGAGCCAAGGCTGGACACATACAGCTGGACAGAAGTCAGAACAACCACCTGTCCCACCATGCAAACAATTCTGAAACCCTCAACATTTCACTAAATAATAGCACAGAGGTTCCAAATCAAAATAAATCCCTTCCAAAAAATCCCAAGTCTTCCCTAGGGAGGGTCTTAGTAAGCTGCTGGCTCTTCCCTCTCCAAGCTCACTAGGCACCACCAGAAGAGTAGCAACAAACTAAGCCTGCCAGTGCCCTGGAAAATCACTTGTTGGGACCTTTCTGGAGCTGGATGTACCAGCATGCTGCTACATGAACTCTCTACAAGCATATTAACAACCATCTTGCATCTCCTTGTTTTGAAATGGTCACATTAAAAGAGGCACCACCTGGAGCTAAACATTCCCAGAGACCAAATGGACACAACCTCAGGTGGTCAGGACCTCTTGAAGGACACAGCAGTTGAGGCACAGAAGCCACAACCATGCTAACAGAAGTCTGAACAACCCACTCCTCCCTCCAAGCCACAGCTCCTCCAAAGAGAAGCATCCAGGTAGCAGACGTCCAAGAAGATTCTCCTGCCTCTTTTTAACTGGCTCTTTTCATGTTTTATACAGGGGTAATGGAGTAATAAGCTTGTGGGGGTGCAGAAACACAAAGCTGACAGCTTTCCCGTTCTGCTTTTCTTCAGACTGTTTAAGCAGACCAAGAACATGCCATGTGTGGCACTCAGAGCAGACCTTCCCTCGTGGTTTTTAACATAAATGTAATTGTGATCTTGCTGTCTGAACGCAAGTGTTGTCAGAAATGCTGGAGTACTCCGGCATACTGAAGAAATTAGGAATGAATTGCAAGTTCTTAATTGACAGTACAAAACATCAATTATGCCGCAGATGAATAACAAAGAAGAAAATTACAGGTGCAAGAGCTAAACAGCCATTGATTTAAATTAAAAAAAAAAAAAAAACAAACCATCCCACAACAACATGAAGCACTGGAATAGGACTAAAGTACCCGTGCTTCCCATTTGCATTGTTAAACCAGAATGCTGAGAGAGTGCTAAGAGAGTAGGAAATAAAAGTGGAGATAAGTGACACCCCCACACAGGTTGCCTTTCTGTAAGTGCAAGTGCCTTCAAAGCTAAAAATAGCACATGCTTAGTTAGCAAGCAGTGGAAACAAGTGTGTGAATGCAGCCATGTGTGCTCACACACAAACACATACACACAGCCCCCATCTGACTCTTCCCACCAACAACTGTGGCAGTTGGCCCAGATCACAGCAGTGACGTGCTGCCAACAGCCTGATCAACCTCACAGCACACTGAACTAGAAATATATTTCCACAGATTAAATTTCAGAGGACCATGATGCCACTTTAACCTCCATTAGATTCTGCTCCTCTCCATCCTTTAATCAAGCACAAAAGCTAGCATATCAACCTCCTCTATCCCCTCCACCCATCCACTTTACCAGAGGTCCCAACAGGAGGTCCATATTGGATATGAATCAAGATGGATAAATTAGCAACCAGTCTGAAGGTACCACTACCCTAAAATCTTACAGAAGAGAAGAAAAAAGAAATCAAACCACACTGCAATTAAGATGACAAAGCCTCAGCAGGAAGCTATGGTTGGGTGTTGATCACTGCCGTCCACAGACACAACTGAGACCCAAGAAAGGGGAATTCAAATGCAAGCTCTGAAAGATTCAACCTACTAGGTAAGACTTTTGCAGAAAAGCCCTATCTGTAACAAATGCACACCCCTTCAGCAGGTAATGGGACAAACAACAGCAAGAGGCATCATTCCAGCACAGAGGATGGAGTAGTGACTACCTAAGGAGACAGGGGACACACCTATTGAGAAACACACAGCAAGAGATAACATGACAATTGGGGGATTAACCTGAAAGATGTTATCTACAGTGCATGACTTGGGACACAGGGCTATGGAAAGTTTAAAGAAAAAATGAGCACTTGAGTAACACCTCCTTCTCTAGCTTAATCCAGACACTGAGCTGTACCTCAAGCTCAGGCCCCCCAAGTCTGACGTGCAGGCTTGCAGATGCACAGCCCATGGATCCCTGACACACTACACAGCTCTAGCCAAGCTCACACACCTGCTGCTGTGAGGTAATTCAGGTATCTCTCTCCACAATTTCAGATGCCTCGTTTGTACTTGGGCTGCTGAGAGGAGGAGCTCACCTGTTGTAATTATCACCACAGGAGCAATCCAGCTCCTGAGAAGGCAAGAACAATGGCAACCCCTCCACCCACTGTCAGATGAAAACCCTCACTCAGATTGAACAATAAAGGACAGTGAGTAGGTAGAGAAGGGGAAATTCCAAGCAGATTTTCTCCTCTAGCAGGAACAGGTACTCAGGCAAGTTAAGCACTTCTTCAGTTTACAGTCAGACAAAACAAGGAGGATGGGGAGGACTTAAAGAGAGCTAGACAAAAACCCATTCAGGATAACAGAGAGCCAAGCATAAAAGAAATTTCTTTTTGCACTATTACCAGCCTCGTTTTATGATCTTTAGAACCATGAACTCGAATGCTCCTGCTGCAGACACAGTCAAATTGCTGAGAGCTGAAATGCACACAATGCCTTCAAGTGCAGCTCCAGTACATTTGTCTGGCTGCTGCTTGGTGAGCAGTGCTACAGCTCCTTCTGTGAATGAGACTGTGCCCCAGGGCTGCCGCCAGACACCCACCTCGAAGACAGAGGAAAGTGAGAAAATCTTCTGTCTTGGGCTTCCTTTTGGAGAGGTCAGAAATCTGAGTGGCAGGAGGGGGTAAACACGGCTCCACTATCTTTACTGGAGTTGTGCTGGGACTGTTTGGCTGGGACTGAGCAAACTTCCTTTGTGCTTGCAGCCTTGGCCTGTAGAAACAAGAGCACATCAGAAACATGTTAGGCAGAACTTCCTGAATATGCAAAAAACATAAAAATTCACCATTTAGGAGAGAGAGAGAGAGAGAGGGAGAGGAAGAGAGAGAGAGAGGGAGAGATCTGAATCCATCTCCCACCAATACTGAATCCCTAGCTGGGTCAATAATGAAGACAGTATTTTATTTGTTTTACCCTTTGGTATCTTCTGCTACAATTTGGAAAACAAGAAAGGGAACATCTTGACTGTAAAATCTGTGACTACTGTTTCATATGTTCTGAATGTCTTCTTGCACATGATACAATTACAGTTTACCATTCACTTATTTGGAAATTAAATCTGTATTTTGCACCATGAAAACGTCTTTTTTTTTTTTTTGTTAAGTGTTAGTGCTCATTGCTTTCTGTTTTTAATTAATTTACAAATTAGGTTTATTTTAGCCCCATTAAGGTTTTAATTTATTCCAATCTGCTAGAATCTTATTTTCATAGAAAATATACATTAATAAGGTATATATATTTGTGCCCTGTTCTAAAAAAATAAAACCTTTTGGGAAAGATATTTTTGACAGGGAAAACACCAGGTCAAAACCTTTAGATTTTTGTTTGCTTGGCCACAGCCCAGAAGACAGTAAGCAAGGAGGTAGGCAGTGGGGTTAAGTAGGATTTGGGATAAATCTGTAAGAACGAAGAACATGCATGGAATGAATTTGTTCAGTCCTGGTACTGGGCAATGGACTGACACTCTCTGATTAGTTTTAGAGCGTGCCCGGGTATGGCTGTAGGAAATGAACGGCTGCAGGTGGTTCTGGCAGTTGGCTGCGAATTATTTCAAGCCTATCTGAAGGCTCTGATTAACTGCTAGGTAGCAATGAATATGATTTTCTTTAATATGTCTAGAACGCAAATTGGTATTAGGGAAAGCATTTTGGGGCAGGACAGATACCCGGAGGGGGTCTTGCTGGGAACCTGGCTCAGCTCAGCTCAGCATATAAGAACATGCTAATTTCTCACTTAAGCAACTGGGATTCTAATTATGACCTTTATTACAGCTTCAAAAAGGAGAGAAGCTACAGAAAGAACTTAAAACCTTGTTGAGAAAGGATGCAATTTTGTGTCATTTTATTCCCTAATAGCAGAGTATTTACATAATGTCAAAGTGAAACATATTAAATAACACTGAAGAGAAGCCCAGGTCTTGTCACTCCATGGCTGCCTTGACTATTGTGACTTCAGGAAAGCAGTTATCATTCAGTAGGGATGAAACACATAATTGGTAAACCTCTTGTTTTTCATGGGAATTTAACCTTAAATATTTGGGTAACAAGAGGTTTGTTACTGTATTTTAAACTTCTGCAATCTTGTCGCNAAGAAAGAAAGAAAAAAAAGAAAATCCCAGCACTGTTTGTATGAATATACATGTCCCCCAACGAAAATAGAGAGCAAAAGTAACATTCTGCAGTTTTCTCCCTAAACTCTGCATAAAACTGTCCATGTCCTCACTATCCAACTACCACCGCCCCAAACAACAAAACATACCAGCCATTCCTACTGCTTATTTTCATCTCCTCCATGGCAAAAATAACCTGGTGTTTACAAATTTTTTTATCATGTGCTTGTAATTTGTGAACTGGAATTAAGAGACTAGTTAACACATATATTTCCTCATATCTATGAAGAATTATCTTTCCAGAATGAAGGTCTTACACAGATCTGCCTGTATCTCCAAAAAATTACACAGATTGCTTTGCAAAGCCCCGTCTCTTCAAGCAGACTGAGGACTCCCGCGCAGGATGAATGGGATTTTAATTTCAAGCAACTACATTTCTATCACCGAAACCATACATGCAGCCAGAGAAAAACGCTTTGTGTTGGCTTCTGTTCTGCACAAAGCATATGCTCTCTTGGCAAAAAACAGACTATAAAGGTTAGCAAGCAACCCAGCTTTCTGCACAGCAATTTCTTCCCATTGATGTGCTTCATCAGCCAGGCTGTTAAAAACATTCATCCACCCACTCTCTGCATCTCTGTACCTGCTCAAATCTCATGTGATCAATAATAAGCAAGAAGGACCACCACCCCACAAAGTAAAGGTTAAGCCCGTTTCATGGTTCAAAATTAACCCTTTGCAGCAAGAATCATCCATGCTGGTTTGCTGTATCCCTATTACTAGTCCTCAGAGCACTGAAAGAGGAATAGAGAATGACTTGCAAGTTTGGCATAGATGTGTAATGAATTAGGGAACCGAAAGTGCTTTTGGTTCTGTCTTTGGAAGTATGCTCTCTGCTAGCGTTCTTTTCTGGGACAAAAAAAATCCCTGTAGGGCATGGAGCCTGGCCTGGCAGCATCACAGGCTCTTCGCTACCCATGGGGGCCCTTGATTTCAGCAAGGACAGAGAAAATGCCAGGTCTTCTCTCCACTTACAACAATGACCTTTTCCTGCTTCCCCAGGAGGCTGTGGAGACTTATTGCTATATGGTCAAGTGTGTCCAAGATGCTTCTCCTCTCAAGCCAGAGTTGAAGATTGCTGTACTTCCATCTGCCCTGCTTGACCTCAACAGTGCCACAAAAACAGACCCCCTTATGAAATATCCATCTTTTATTAAAACCACGAGCAGTTACAGGGTGTAAATATCACTGATACAATTGATGAAGACTAGTAAATGAAAGTACTCTTTTATGACTGCAGCATCCTTTAGGTTTCTGCAGCAACTACTGTTCCTTGCATGGGTAAGTATGTGCTCCACAGGCTTCTACTTCAATGCCTGAGAGTGCATACAGAGTGAGCTCCGAGCAAGAAATAAACTATTCTGTAGCTACAGCATATGGCAACGAGGAATCAAGATTAAGAAGCAAAATACATGTTCTTAAGTAGCCCTTACTTCAGATTTATGTAAACATGACAGTTTCAAAGGTGGGTCAGCAAAGAAAAAACACACATATTTCAGAACACTGGCAACAATTAAAACTGTTTCCTTGTGAAGGCATGTATGCACCTTAGTTAACTTGTATGTCCCCATGAAAACCCCTAGCAGCATAAAACCGATTATTTCAGGTATGGTTTCACATTACACTTAATCCAATTTAAGTGTGAAGCTGCTGGTAAAGAAGGACTGTACCCACCTTCTTCAGTACAGTATACAAAGTATAGCATGTTGTACTCACACACCACTTCCGAGCAAGGGAAGAATAAAAGTGATAAAAGTGCTCAGAAAGACACTGTGTATGATAGCGCCTACCTAAAATTTAGAGAGAAACAGTGTGGCCAGTGGGACCAGGGCAGGGATTGTCCCCCTGCACTCAGCATTGGTGAGGCCACACCTCCAACCCTGTGTCCCATTTTGAGTCCCTCACCACAGGAAAGACATTAAGGCGCTGGAGGTGTGTCCAGAAGAAGAGCAATGGAGCTGCTGAAGGGTCAGGAGCACAAGCCCAATGAGGAGCAGCTGAGGCAGCTGGGGGTGTTTACCCTGCAGAAAAGGAGGCTCAGGGGGGACCTTATTGCTCTCTACATCTGCCTGATAGGAGGGTGTAGCCAGGTGGGGATCGATCTCTTCTCACACAAGAGAGACAATGACAGGACCAGAGGTAACAGCCTCAAGTTGTGGCGAGGAATGTTTAGACTGGGTATTAGGAAAAGTTTCTTCACAGAAAGGGTTGCAAAGAACTGGAATAGTCTGCCCAGAGAAGTGATTGAGTCACCATCCCTAGAAGCATTGAAAAGACACATGGATGTGGCACATAGGGACACGGGTGGACTTGGCAGTGCTGTGCTAATGGTTGGAGTCAATGATCTGAAAGGTCTTTTCCGACCTAGATGAATCCATGATTGTTTAAATGCATAACACCACCAACATGGCTTTGCTCTCTGCTTCTTAATGCAAGGATTTCTGCTGGAATGACCTATTTAGTGTGCATTTGGCAACAACAGACAGATTGGCATGAGCAGCAGAAAGAACAAAAAAAAAAGCCTGTTTCCGTCCTCAAAATAAATTGCTCACTTTGTCCTCACTGAAAGGGTGCACACTATGTAAGGCTTATAAATACGCAAACAGAAAAAACTTTGCAAGATGGAAAAGAATGAGGAAAGGACTTAAAATAATCCCACATCTAAACGTCATGCGAACACCCAACACGCAGCCAGAATACCTAGACTATTTAAAAATAAACAGTAAACCACCTTCTCTCAACAGAAGGTTATTTTCCTTCTACTTCTTTTGAGAGACTTTAAACACATACCTATGACACAAAGTTCAAAAAAGCCTCAGCCTGAGGAAGTCTCACCTCCTTTGGGTATGCTTCCCTTCTACTGAACTGACTGTTTAGGTCTAAGAAAGTGAATTTCAGCCAGAGACTAAAACTCCACAACAAAAATATCCTGATTGCAGAGACTAAGCTACAAAATATTTCTTCTCCTGACACAAAATGTACTTTAGAAGGCTTTTTACAGTAGAATTTATTTTTAGTCGAATATTTTAAGCAAATTGCATTCTTTGTAATTAAAACACAACAGTTTGTGTTAACTAAAAACACTTCAGAATGTCTTTTAAAATGGAATATCCTAGCACCATTCCTTTGGCTTGTAAAAAAGTTCACATTTAGGAGAAAAGACTTAATACATAAAGGCACTCTTATCTTTGCAAAGCAAAGTTCAAGCTAGTAGCAGCAGTCTATGTTAAATTTAGTAAACATTAATATTCTAGATAACAGTGCATGTTGTGCTAGCCACAAATCAAGTATTAAACTATCAGTATGTGAGATTTTGTTGCACATCAGTACAAAAATCTGACTCTTTTCAGTTTATTACTCTATAACTCCTAAGTGAAAACAAAGCATAAGTACTAAAAAACATACACAAAACCAAATATGCACAATCAGATTTGTAATACATTTGCATGCATACTAATCTGTTTATAGAACATTCTGGGTTCGAGAGCCTATTCTCATGCCTAAGCATCTCAACTGGGAAAAGATTTGCAAAAGAAACTATCTTCTGCAAACATTCTCTGATCTCCAGCAATGTGCAGGTTTTCACCAAATTTTCTGCTTCGTATGTGCTGCCATATGCCCTTGTTGTTTGGTTTCATTACCTTTCACTTACTCCTTGTACTTCACTTTGGCTTTTGTCTTTTCCTGCTTTTCTGTAGCCTGATCTATCCTTTTACTTGATAACAGCAGGACAAGGAGTTAGGTTTCCAAACACTATAGGAACCATAGCTGAAGCAGCGGCTTGAGCAGTACAGTTTTGTGACTAATTCCCATTTTCCTTCTCACTGCAATGTGAGAAATTCTCACTTAACAATTAAGGGAAGACTCTGGCATGGCTGGGCAGCCTACCTCACAGACTTTGTTCTGACCACTCCATGCTATCATTATAGCTTCCCCTCTACTAAGTACCTGGGTTATTTCCTTCCTTGCTATGACATTTTGCTGGCATGGTGAAATACTTATCTCTGAGGTTTGCTTGGCTCTGTACCCCTGATCTTGATGAGGTCTGAAGTGCACTGTCTTTTGGTTTCATTGGAGATGATAAACCAAGTACATAAATTGTTTAACTGCACCATACAATGTGGCACTCGGTCTGGCACACAGAATGTCTTTACAGAAACATTCACTTGTGTGTGCAGCTTTGTTTAGTAAGGTAAACTTACCCAAACGTGACAGGCTGCAGAAACGTTCTGCCCTCATTTAAAAATAAAATAAAAAAGTAATTTAGGCTTTAATAGCCAGACGTCTGCTGAAAATCAGATGATTATCAAGTGTGTAATTTCCACCTCAAACAAAATCGACCATGTGACAGGCACTTCTAGGCAAGCCCAAGATGAGCATGCAAAACTTGTTGCTGGAAGTATCATTCTTCACAGGACAAGCACGAAATCTTCCACTATCACATGTGCCAGCAGGAAGCATGGCTAAGCTACATTTAATCCTTTCAATTCTCAGACTAAGTCCAAGACATTCTCTCCCAACAGTGACTGTCTAGAAGACCACCAGTTCATGTGACCAGGGCTCCAAAATTCAGCAAGTTGTCTACATCAACAATGCCGAAACTTGTACGAAACGTATTCCGTTTTCCTTAAACTGTGAGGGTTAACATTTGGATAATCAAAAAAATGGGGTAGGGAAAAAAATTCCCCTCGGAACACAAGATCTTTTTGGCTGCCCCTGGAGCACACCTGAGTGCACGTGCTGGCTCTGGTGGCACCAGGCAGTGTTCCTCTCTGTCCTCACACACCTCTGCCACCACTGTGTCCCAAGCTACGCTGTCAGGCAATTCAACAGCACCACACCAAGAGCAAGAAAGCAGGCATGTGAAGGAGTCCTCTGAACTGCACTTCCTCTCCTACATGCCCCAAAGCTACTGAGATAGTATTTTCTGCCCATATCAGTGGTATCTGTTGCCCATGTGATAACACGTGGCTCCATTGCTGTTGCCAGCAAGTCTGCAGTAGTGGAAACAAAGATTCAATCAGCATCCGTGTCTCCACACCTGTTTGTACCAGGAAGGGACCAAAAATTAAAGAGACCTGGTTACTCCCATCCATGCAGATCTCAAGTGCAGGTATCTGGTGCAAACATGGGGTCACTCCCAGATATGGCTCCTTCAAAACCTGTACTACCAGGTAAGAGTGTAATTTCCAATCCTGTCAATATGATTAAAAGAATCTGGGCTACTTTTCAGTAAATTAAACATTTCAGAAAGGTTGAATGCAACAATTTTCAGAAGCTGTTTTTACTAAGACCTTTATTCACTCAATCTTTTTTACCTCCTGTGGGCCAGTAAATCAAAATTGGGCTTAAATTAACAATGCCATTTTAAACCAGCCTTCAATTTTCAAGTGATCCAATCAAAGCACAATACTAAGGCCATCTCTATTCAGCCCTTGATTGTTGAGCCTAACAGGGCACATTTCTGTAAAAAACACTTTTTGCTCTAAAACTTTAGCCACAATGAATGGATGCACATCTTCCTTTGAGATTTTTGTGTGTGTGTGGTTTTTTTATAATGAAAACCAATTGGTTTCTGAGAACCTCCTCTCCTGTTAACAATAGAAAGGTGCTCGGGAATGGCATTTAATGAACAATAATTGAGCTAAACCATATGCTTCATGACTAGTTCAAAGTACAGCCAGACACAAACTTTTTTTGCTAAAAACTGTTCCAATTACCACTAATTCTGGAACCGCCTGTTTTTCCTGACAATGCTCACTGATTACAAGAGGATACTTGCAGTCTCCAAGCCCACCTCATGCCATGCAGTTTAGCAGAGACACTTAGTGAAACAGCTGGCTATTCAAACAACACACAAGATAGCACTGGGCAAAAGGGGAGTCCTTAAAAGCTGCTGGGCACTGTTTACCACCCACCACCACTTTAAATGTGTTAGGACGACCTGCACCACATACCAACCTTGTACATACTTCACATTGTATATGCAAGCAGTCACAAGGACACAGGAATGGAGAGCTTGCCTGCCAGACTGAGGCCCATACTAGACAGTTTATAGAAGTTGTAGAAAACTAACACTGCTTTCATGCTTCACCTGTGGATCCAGTAAGTTAAGGTGTTTCAGTGGTCTAAATAACCTTGAGGGGGCTAAATCACATTTGGTACTAAATGCCCTGGGTTTTTGCCCTGAAACATCCACAGTGGTCAGGGAATTTTGACACTACCCTTACCTAGCAGTAAGATTTCCCAATGTGAACTTGAGTGCCCTTCATAAACGTCAGGATATAGGGAAGCAAAGAGGAACAAGAAATTACCCAAAAAACTAGAAGCATAATTAGTCAAAGTTGCAGCCCTTTTCCAAGAAAACGGGTCTCATCTTACTGCTGCAACTGGTTTTAACTGGACTTGATGCAAGAACAGTCCATGCTTACTGCACACAATTTGCATCACCGCAACACTGTAGGCAGGGTCACAACATCTCATCGGGCTTAAACCAAAACAGAACGCTTGAGTTACCAAGGTGCAACTCCAGCACAACACAATTACAAAACCACACATCCACCTTCAAATATCTCAAGAATGGCATGCTTCCAGCTCAGACTCTAGCAGCTGGAGGAAGGCTGATTTAGATTTGAATACATTAATGACCATCAAATGCTCAAACCCTTCCAACCGTCCCACGTGCCAGTGACTGTGGCAAGCACAGGAGGGTTTATCAGCTGCTGTCCAGAGAGAAGCAGCAGTGGGAGTGTGACCAAATGAGGATATGGCAGCTGAATGAAGCTCCAAAGAAGCAATTTTCTTACAGCCTTTGTCATCAGATCAGACTATAGCAACTGTCCTACAGACTGTGCATGAATCCAGGACCAAAGCCTTATTCCTCTGTAAGTGTGCGATCTGGACAATCAGAAAGACAATGACTCTTTCAAATCTACTTTCTCCAGAGCTGCATCACCTGAGATTGGACAAAAATTTTTCCTCTCCATACAGACATGTGGTGAGCTGTACATGGCAATAGATGGCAGAAGAGATCCTTCTGAATACTGGAGACAGGTGGTGCCACCCTTCCTTTGTCCTGCAACAGTTCTTAAAAATTCTCATTTTGGAGCAGCCTAATTTCTAGTCTAAGAACATAAGCACTGGTACTTCAACCTTTGACTGCTCCAAGTTGTGCTCCAGCTGTGTCTACACTGTACCATATTGCACATTGCATAAAGCCACCCAGGCTAAGCCTTCAAATTCATCAGTCCACATGGGTTTGGATCTAACAACAATGCTGAAAACTGTGAGTCCTACAAACGCTCCTCCCAAAGTCCTGGATATTGCTGACACCCTCAACACCACAGACAACAGCATTCAGCTGAGCCAGCTCAGATATGCTCACAGAAGCTACCAAGGTGCATTGTAATGCAAAAACAGCCTCATTCAGAAGGAGCAAGAAACAGGAATGTATTCATTAAGTCCATTTTGGAGGGAGCTGTGTCCTGGATACATCTCTTTCCCTGCTGTTCCTTTGGGTTATGCATGCAGCAGAGAATGCACCCTAGCTTATGATGCTTGAAAGACAAGTTGACTCTTGGGGACAAGCTGTAGTGGGAGTCACTGCACTGGTGTGAAGCAATGCCAAGCACCAGCTGATAAGTATTGACTTCAGCAGTACCATACAAGCTACAACAACTTCTAACTCCTCCCCACACTCCCACCTGTGTACAGGCATTCCTCTTCTGCAGCATTCCTCATCTCAGGCTGCTGCGTGGTTCTCTCCACCAGAGCGCTCTGCAAGCTGCTCACCAAGCACAGCTGAGCACAGCTACCTACAAAAGCACATGGCAAATGGAGACTGGCATTACTGGTTCCTGTATCCAGAAATGAGGGCTGCCCCTCTATTCTAGCAGTGTGACCCAAGAGTCCTACTTTTCAGGTTGAGCCAAAACCACCACGCCACACCAGAAATCAAGAAGAACATCACCAAGGAGTAACTTTAGGCCAGGTCTGCCATTTTAAGCTGTGCTGCTGCACAGAGAAGAGCATCACCACAGGCTAGAAAGTTAAAATGCAAAACCACAGCAGCTAAAAAAAAAGAATTAAGGAACTCATTTACATTTGCTTGGTTTCTAATAATCACTACCAGATGTCTGAGTGTGTACTATGTCTACAAACTTCTCTTTAACAAGAAACCACAAGAAAAAAGTTGTTTTTTCACATTAAACCCTGTCCCTTGTGCTCGAAGTAAACAAGGTTGAACTCCGTACTAAAAGACACCTTCCTCACTGAAAGGAGGATGCAATTTCCAGTTCACTTGCACGATCTCCACCTACTGGCAAGGAAGCTGTCAAGGTCCTGCTGCTGGCACTTGTTGAAGGTGGAAGAATGAAGCAACCCTCACAGTCTTCTGATATTCAGGTAAAACCAGTGTGGGAAAGCCTAGGAGCACAAAATGGTCTCCCCTTTCACTTCACTTCTCTGCAACACCATGTTGCTGTCTGCATGGAATTACAGGCAACCTTGTTATCTACCACAGGCTTGTATTATTTTCAAAAGCATTTTTGACTCCTACAAAAAGACTTTCCACCCTGTGGAAGACAGCCGTAGAAACAGCATCTTAAAACCTGCCCAATTTGAGAAGATTTGAGCATTGCTCCCTATTTAATTACAGAGAAATCAAAACTACTTCTAGCAGAACAAGCTGTGCAGCTTCAATATTCTTCTAGTATAATTTTCAGTGTCCTCAGACATCTGAGGGACATCTGCAAAACCTGCTCACTTCCCAATTCCCAAAAAGGAGGCATTAAACAAAACCAGCACGGTTCAGGTAACAGAGCTTCCTACTTCCTTGCGATGTTGGGGCACTACCCAAACCCCTGGTCTCTGGTCAATTCAGAGCCGCTCTTTGTTCCCTATGATACACCAAATAATACCAAACATATCAGCAGCTCCCTCCCTAGTAATTTGACCAGCTGCTAAAACTCAAGAGGATGCAAGATCAAAGGCATGCGACTGAAGGAAAATTCTCTTTTCAGTTTGAGCAGCCTTTTCTCTGCAATTGTGCTTTAAAAAAAAATTGTTTTACGACCATTTCATTCTTGTTTTCCAATCTCAGAAAAACACATGTACCTCAACTCTAGCAATCGTTCATCTTTGCCCTAGAAGCAACTTGCACTAGCCAGAAAGCCACAGATTACTTCTGGCAGAAATGTCAGAAATAACAGTGTATGGATCATTTTAGCCATCATCTGAATGGCTGAGAAGCTTCCTGTTCAATTAAGCCCTGCATTAATCCCTAACATTTGAAAAAAATTTTTCATCTACTGGCAGGAAGTGATAAAAGTCACATGGTCAGGAGGTTGTGGGCATTTTAACCTCCTGCAGAGGTTGCAGCTTGCAATTTAACCACACCTGAAATCATGTATCTGCACTTCCCACAGGGTCAGCCTTTAGAAGGCTCCTCTACCATCTGGCTATTACCAGGAACTCAACAATTCTCTTGTAAAAACTACAACGTTTAGACGCACAACAAGAAAAAAAAAAGAGACGCAAGACATCCTTTATCTGTTGTACAGACTTTATTCTGGTAAGAAGCAAAGTGATCACTTTTGCATTAAACACCCGTCAGTCACATTCACTGTCTTGCCAAAAAGGATTACTAAACAGAAACATGTGAGCGAGGTATCAGGGGAAGGGAAGAAAATAAAATAAAAATCAGTATATTCCATTATGTTAAACCTATGCTATTCTTATATAATACTGAATTCCATTATGTTAAATCTATGCTATTCTTATATAACTCTGAAGATAAAATACAAAGTTTCGCAGGTGCTTTCTCTACTTTTTGGTCTCTTTTCCTTCATCATTGCAATTTTTTGCATTGAGTTTCTCTTGGAAGCAAACCACGACCCTCTCCAGGCTTCCTCCCCAGGAGTCAAACAGCCCATTCTTGCAAGTCAATCAGGCAGACGCAGTCAATTGTCCCAGTAACTCTGTTCATGCCTTCTTTCAAGCCATGCCACATCCTGCTACCAGTCAAACTGGCCTGAAAAGGAAAGGGGCCATTCACCTCAAACCTCTTCTTTAGATAGATGCTAAATCCTATGAGAGGGGGCTGGCTGGACTGCCAGAGCACGCTGTCTTTCTCTTCCTCCTGAATGCCAGAAAAAGTAGTTGGGAACTAATGATATGAATGGAAACTATGGTAACAATTCCTGTGCCACCACAATCTATAGCCTTCCCTGCAGACTCTCTTTCTTTACCTGCAGTAGTAAGTATTCAATACTCTCTTGCTTCTTGTCACATGTGTCACATTCCCCTGCCCCTGGAGACTCCAGTAAAAAGATATGGTGCATATCGAGCTCATTTCAGTACCAGGTAATCACAGTAAAAACCCCACACAGACACACACTAATTGTGCATACACACTGCACATCTGTCCAGGAAGTGAAAAAATACAGTCCCTCTGAGAAGACTTTGTTCACAGAAGAGTGAGATTTATCAGTGCTTTTTCCCTAACACCCCCCTTAATTTTACTTTTAGGATACACGGCGGTATGTGAGCAGCAGGACACGTGACATTTGATGATACAACTCATATAATCTAAGAGCTTGCTGACAGTGGAAGGAGAAAGTCATGTTCCTTCTGGTTCTGCACCCTATTGTGCACTCTGACCAGGAAGCAATGGGAGGGCACAGTCCAAGTAGGGGGAGGACAAAGGGAGTGGGACCACACCTTTGGAGCAGCAACTGCTGCATTCCCTCACCTGCCTCCTCCCACCCTGAATGAGTCCATTCAGTTTGGTTTAAACTGCTCTCAGAGAGGCTGCTGCAGAAAAAAGGTGTGGTTTATGCTCTTCCTTTCACCTCCAGCCACACGTTCCTGCTTATGCCAGCACTGGAACTCCTGAGACCTTATCATCAGCTGAGGAAATCAGTCTAGCTGAAAATTAATTTATAGGTTGGGTATTTTACTTTTTTGGGTTGGGTTTCATAAGCACGGAAGGGCTGGTGCTGGCACAAAAGAGGTGGCACGAACACACTAGAGGGAAGAACAGGACTGCCTTTTCCACTAGCAGCTCACGTTAAGATCACCCTAAGCTGACTGAGAAACACATTAGTTACTGAACTGTAAAATTTCAGCAGAAAACGTGCCCGGCAGCAATGCCAGTGTAGCCCCCTTCACTGTCAACTCTTTTGCAACAAGGAGCCTAGTTTCCACCAAGACAAGCATGGAAGACAAATTGGGTGGGCTTTTTTACTTTATAACCTTGGGCCGTTTTTTTAAGAAGTTTTTTGAAGTAATTAAAAGGTCTGATTTCCATCACTTCTGTCCCTATGAGCAGATCACCCACTACTTTTCCCTGTATCATCACAAGCAAAGCCCCAGCTTACAAAAATTTAAAACAGAAAGGAGTGGGTGGCATTCCAGATGCTGTCTTCACTGGCAGTGACACTGCATAAAAGTACAGTGAGCCCTTTCTAGGTGCCCCACAGGCAAAGTCCACTGGCTGGCACTGTGCTCCTCAGGAAGTGCCCCTGAGGTGTGGCTGCAAGGCCCTGTCACTGATCAGCTGTGCCCAGCCTGAGGGGACACCTGACAGCAGGAGTGAAAGAGTGGCCTCAGGAGCAGACCACTTGTAACTTGCTTAGAGCAGCTCTAGGGTTACATTCAGGAGACATGTCCATTAGTCTTAACAAGCTCTAATAATTAATTTCACACTTCAAGAGGAGACCATGTTTAGCCATTTTAACCTGCTGGTAACCTGCTCTGTGACAGGCAGTGATGTGCCTCCTTCCTCTGACTCCTCTGCATTCTTACAAACTCAACGTGCCACTGAAGTAGTTCCTGCTGTGTATATACACACACGCACCAGCCTGCTCCACACCTCTGACATGTCCTCTCAAATGTGAACCATGACAACCAGCCTCAAACGCGACAGCCCCAGTGCTCACCTTGCTCCTTGCTGGGCCTTTGTTTTACCTGCAACCTGACCCTCCAAAACAGATTGAATGCCTAAGATTAAATTTCTTTCCAGATCTGTGTTTTTCACAGTCTCCTTGCAATAGAGATGCTCCTGCCTATCGCTACAGCTGGCTGTGCCCATCCCTCAAACCCCATTGGAGACAAAACAGTCTCTGTCACAGCCCATAAGCAGCATCCCCTCAGCCCTGTCCCCTGTAGCTCTGGCTCTGGGGGACAGGAGGCCACTCACCAAGGAAACTTCACATCACTAAGCACCGTAAATCTGTCTGAAAACGCCCAAAACCCTGGGATACTTCCCGGCACCTTCTCTCCTCCTCAAATGCACTGAGCCAATGTTTGGTCACTGATTTTCTGGTAGTCCTCAGGCAAATCACTTTTCTATCCCTTTTCCAGGCTGAAATTAGACATTGACAAAAAGAGGGCAGGCAGAAGGCTTAAAATCCTATGAAAAACAGTATGTGCACACCCACACCTGCTTGAATCAGATGAGGGCCTGAGGTCTATTTGGCACACGGCCGTACAAAAGGTCGTGGCAAGAGTGCTCCCACACAGGAGCAGCAAGAAATTGGCAATTACTTCAGCTGGGACCGCCGGTGAACATTTGATGAACTCGACACCAGCTCACTTAGCTCTCAAAGACTGGGCACCTGAAAGAAAGGTAATTGGGGAGAATGCCACGCAGAACTCCACCAAGAATGAAAGAAGTGAAATTGGAAAGAACACTTGGGCAGCAAGAGAAAGCAGGCAATAAGGCCAGGAACAATAAAGAAAGTAAAACATTGTGAGGGAATGCAAAAAGCTGTCAGTATGTTCAGGAAAAGTGGAAGTCACCCAAAAATTAAACAGATATCCCATGAGGACCAGATGACTACGGAGAGAATGGCAATGCAGCCACAACACGCCTGATTAGAAAACTGCAGAAATCTGACAAAACACACAATTCTTTTCATACCCAGCCAACCACTCAGCCACAGGTAAATAAATATGTGGAGGATTTCACAAACCCCTCGAGTATTTTCTTGGTTTAAAATCATATTAAATATGGGTTCAGTAGCTTGGGATACTGTTCAAAATAACAAACAAATGCAACCACAATGGGTTGTGTGAGTGACTGCCCTTAGCACTAAGGAAATCTTAATAGCTTGAAGGTGAGAATTAAGTCAACAAAGTCAACAAATAAAATAAATGCATCTTTTATCACACCATTACCAAGGGAAGACAATGCCAAAAGGCAGAACTAGAGATGCTTCTCCTGAGGCCTTGCTGGCAACACAAGACTGCCCCAATTTAATTTAAGTTTTGTTAAATCAGTTCAAATCCACGTGGACTGTTATGGGTTAAGAGCAGGTTAAACCAGTGCCTTGTTGACAGATAAATCAAAAAGACAGCCTGTCCATACATTCTCTTGTGCCAGTTTAACTTCATTAATTTAAAAGCTGCATCTTAATTTATCTTAACATAAGCCGTCTAAAAATCTCAGCAAAGCACCACCACTAAGACTTGAATGATTTTGGAACAGTAAATCCAAAATCCCTTTTAAAACTATACCAGATTCCACCCCACAACCTGCTATTTTCTGTGGTGGTTTCCTACTGCAGACAGAGGGATATTTTGCCCTTAGAAGAAATTTAAGCTGCAATTCCATCTCCAAATATTCAAATTCTATACTTTGGAAAAGGTAATGACTCCACATTTTGAATCTATATGGGCAGTACTAAAACCACACCAAACAGAGACATCCCTGGTCTCATACAGGGCTCAAAATCTAAGTAAGAGTTTTGCAGAACATGCTTCTCTATATTTTTATGTGCTCACCAGGGCTCTCTCCCTACCCATGAGGGACTCCTCACGGCCAGACAGCTTCAAAAGTGTTCCAGCTCCTCCATGCACCATTGTTACATAAATCTGCAAAATCAGAAGCTACACTAGAAATAACTGGGTCACTAACAGTATCTTTCTTCACAGCCACTGCATGACCTTAGCCAGCCCAACATGACTGATGTGGTTAACAATGCTTTAAGCTAAATAAAATTAAACTATATAGCTAAGTTTTACTTATCCAATCTTTTATACACGCATATACATGCACACACACATGCACATATACATATGCATGTTATCTGAGTGAAAAGCCATGATTGGAGACAAACATCAGAAATATGAATAGCTGATTTTTAGATTACCGTAATAAGCTTAGCAGAAGGTATTTCATAATTTAATGAGATAATAAACTATCATAATTAACTGTATTTTACATACCTTCCCCTTCCTCAAGGGGAAAGAAAAGCTTTAAAAGCAATCAAAAATCAAAACTAAACACTCCTCCAGATTTAGGAACCCATGCTACCACAATTGGTGAGCCAAACACCGTAATACCTACAAAACATGGTTCTGAGGGAACTCAGAGTTTTAGACCATTTCAGGCTTTAGCACTTTAAGGAAGGTTTTCTAAATCCAGAAGAAACCAGTGGAATGCCAACACCCTAAAAGTGCAGATGCAAAGCAAAGCAGCTGTTGTAGCTCACGTATTCACTCAGCACTGGAGTGTCAAATTAATGACTACACAAGTTTTACTGAGCAGTTCCTTTAGAGGGATTTAGCAGCAAATTATTACATACAATCATTTTCCTGAAGAAATGAGGTTCTAGGAGAAAACCAGAAAGGAGTGGGGGAGTGGGGGGGTTGGAGAGAGAAGGATTGTGATCTTTATCATCTTCTACAAGCCAAAAGCAGCACAGTTGATCTGTGGTGTGAATCCCCACCACAGCGGCCATGAGGTTCCCTGGGTCATAGGGAACAAGCAACAAGTCAGGGCAGCTCTTCCTCTACACCCCTCTCTCAGCACATAAGAGGGAATTCTCTAAAAGTATTTCTTGGCAAGGTTTTAGTGTTCTGCAATCCACTCAACGGAGGAAAATCGTGCTCAAGGCACTGTCTTTGGAAGTGCTACAGTTGACCCAGAACATCAACCTCCCCCAACTAGACAGATGCCATGAAAAGTGAGATATGTCTAAAGTTAGGGTTTATCATAATTTAAATGAATCATTTGAATTCTACTACAGAACAAGGTGGTACTCTCCCCTCCCTCAACTTACATGCTTCTAGACAAGAAATATGAATAAAACTATGGCACCTCAATTTACAGAATCTCAGAAACAAGTCCAGAGGGGAAAAAAATAAAAATCTGTCTGTCTACAAATACTGTACAAGCAGCAGTATAAATAGGAAGATTTAATTAATCATCTTCATAATACAGCATGGTTACAGCAGCTACATGTGCTGAACCCAAGTTTCCTCATGCTAAGAGCAACTTGATGTAGAGGCTGTGGTACTCAAGTGTATTTGCTCATGAAGCAGAGGATGTTCACAACCTGCAGAAATGTGTCATTTAATTTCATTTCTGTGTCAGGCGGTGGAATGCAGCAGAGAGAAGGAATTCTTCAGGAGAAGCAGTGAAGAGTCTACAACATGTGAAATGCTATTCCAGAACAGTACTGATGGATTGTAACTGTTAACAACGGGGACTTTAGAAGGATAAAGTAATCAGCTGTCCAAAAGAAATACCTACAGCTTTTCACACCATCTCCCAGAAAACAGCAGGTATTCCCTTATTCTTATTTATATTGTTTACTATATTTATCTTATTTATATTTCCTATTGCACAAGAAATATAAATCTGCAAGAAAAAATAAAGCCTGAGGGGGAAAACCAAACAAATCAAACCCCTTCAAAACCTGAAAGTCTCACACTGTGAATTCCAGCAATTCTGCCTAACACATGGCACTGGGGGGCTCTGGGATGGCACCACTCAAGGGCTGGTTGCTGCAGATGTCAGTAAGCAGTTTGTTTTTATCAATAACACAAGATGCCTGTAGTATCACCAGTTTTACTATGTTCATTGTTTATTAGAAAACACAACTGTCTTATTTTTTATTAGCTGGCATTTCTCAAGGTTCCCTGCCTTTATTTTCCTCTCCCTAGTATAAATGAGCACATTTGCCAATAATACAAATAATACAGTCTAAGGAGAAAATGAAGCTCACACTGTGGGATGTTCATTGTGCGAGGCCAGAAAATTTAAAGCAGTGATAAATGCATTAAGTTACATTTCACATATCATTAAGTAATGCTGAATTCTATCCTTAAAACACCCAACTTGACAATGCAGCCCTCCCTACAGAGGGGTGATCCCCCAGCAGACATGGAAAAGCACCATGTTGCATTATATAACAACATTTTCCAGAGGAATGAGCAGAGCACTTTCTGTGATGCGCGGGGAGTGTGCAAGCTGTCACCGTGCACTCAGCAGCCTCTTCTACAGGGATTGTGCAGCAGAACCAAGCCGCTTGTAGGTGTATTAAACGGAAGAATAAATGACATTCAAGCAACATCCATGTTCTGAAATGCAGGTAGTGCCCAGCATTCACTGCATTACCTAATTAAAATCCACAGGAACTCACAGCAACACCCATACAGAGGTAAAGGACTCTCACACATGCACCTCAGATATCACTTCTGCCTTCCTGTGGAGCTTGGTAGAGCACTGCTCTGCACTGTGACACTCACTTTCTGCACCAGCTAAGCACCATGATTTATATGTGCTGGCATTCATACAGAGGTAGGGGAGGGCAAAAAGAAAAGAAACACAAAACCCCATCTAATCTCGTATCTCATCCCACTTAAGAACTTTCAAGGGCTTGTCAGCTGATGAGGTGTGCTGCTGGCATTGAGTATTGCCAGTGCTCGGACCTTCATGCTCTGTGTTTCATCCACCCCAGTAACAGAGCTGAAAATCTTCATAAATCCTCCCTGTTATATTCAGTCTGGAAAATAACCACTGTGACACAGTGCTTTGGAGCTTTTGATTTCTACAGTCATTAAAATAATTAAGGAACTGAGACTGACATTAGAGTTTTTTGTGGCATTTTCCACGTCCTTGTTAAGAGGTTCTATGGCTGACATGACTCAGAAATTTAGAGCTCATTATACAGAACCACTAAAATTAGTATTCCGTTCATGGACTTAATAGGTATTTAAGCAATGTAAGAGACAGGTTTTGTTTTGTTCTTTTTTAATTGATAGAATAAACTGTATTCAAATGCTCAGAAAGTCTCACTTGTCTACGAAGCAGAGAGAGATGAATGAGCCAAGCACAAACAGTCCTAGGGCCCTTTGTTGCCAATAAGTGGGCTTCCTCCTCCATCTCCAAGTCCTTCGTAATTAAAGATAGCAGCTCACCTAATGCTCAGGAAACGCCGTAAACATTTGTTTTCATTAAGTCTCATATTGGGAAACCACGTGGATTCTGTTGAATAAAACCTAGCAGAAAAACACTTCAGTAGAAAAGGCTGGGATGGTCCAAAGAAACAGCAGAGTAAGGAACAAACAAGGAAGAAAACAAAGCAGAAAAGTCAACAACTAATTCATGCATCCTGGACTGACTAATGATCACTAAAGAAGTACAGAGAGCAGCACTAACAGAAAATGGATTTCTGTTTTAAGGACTAAACGGTTCTGTGCTTTTCATACAAAAAACAGCAAACCGTCAGAAGAGGTTACCTTGGAAGAGCAAAACATTCTTCACACTGCATTGAAAAAAATGAACCCCAGTGAGAAAAGCAAAGAGGGATTCTGCTACCCTTATTAGTTCCTGGCGTGGGAGGGGTGTGCGGTGTCCAGGAAGGCAAGAGAAGACTTTCTGCTTCCTATATTTTATTTGGAATCATGAATAACACTACCCTATATCTTTAACACCTGCCTTCTTGATCTACTTCCTTGAAGCATCTTCCTAGAGTGTTCCCCATAATTTTGCCCTCCCCTCTCCCACCCAAGAAAGGTGTCTAACTCAACCAGATATTCTATTTGAAATAGGAAAAAAATATTCCTGAATGTGTGTGTGTCCTCCAGCCACTACTTAAAGGAGATTTTGTCAGTTTGCTTTTTAAGCTGGGAATGTCAGACTCTAAAATACATGTCCCTGAGCAGTGAGAAGTCTTGAGAAAAAAGAACACCCAGAGGAAAGGATAGGTCAGAACAAGCGCATAGTATCAGGGTCTGGAAAGCTGCCCAGATACCGAAATACTGTTGCCTGTCCTCATGTCAAACACTACTTCAGACCAAAGGGCCTTTAAGAATCGTTATATGAAGATACCGTATGTGAAGATTACATTCCAACTTCCTTTTAGAAGACAGAGTAACAAGAAGTTGTAACAAATTCCCTTTCAACTTGCCTTTTTCATGTTAAAAATTAGAAATACTGATGTGACAGAGCCACATTTCTAACATCAGAGCTCTGTCTCAGGAAAAGAATCTTCATCTCTCAGAGCTGAGAAGAAACAAGAAACAGCAGCAGGCCCAGACCCTGCCTTTCTCACCCCTCCCAGCCCAGAAACTTCCTACCTCTGTATCAAGAAGACCAAGTATTTCAGCGGTGACCTCTAAGTGTTTTGTTGGAAGTCGGAAATTAGCATACAGCTGCATCCCCAGGCTGGCAGAGGGCTTTGAATGGCATGTAAAAACCTGACAGAGAAGCAAATCAATCTGAAGCCTTGAACTGGAGACAGCAGGTAACACCATGGAATCACACACACACACCCCCACACACCAAACAGCTAAAGAAGGTAAGTTTCCTGAAACTGAGCTCCTTCAAAGTAGGGAGCTGAAGATGCAACTAAGAAGATGAAAATAATGACCATAATTTGTAGTAAAGTTCCATATTGAGAAGTTTCTATGACTTGAAGTAAGAGGAACACAGGATGGCTTAGGATACAATGGGATAATTTAGTTATAAAACATTGAGATACTTTCTGTGAATTACCCCATAACATTGGAAGAAAGTGTAAAGGAGAGATTATTCCATTTTTACTAAGAATGGCTTATTCTCTTTACGGTTCCACTGAATCAGTAACCCTGCATGGCTTCAGCTTTGGTGCAAACGATGCCACGCAGGACCTCCAACACTGTGTCTGTGAAAAGGCTTCAAACAAACAATCCTGTGGGTGAAGAGGATGTCTTTCTCTGCCACTGAAATAATCAAGCAACAAACAATATGAAATCCAGGTCAGTAGCCATCCAGTCATGGAACAATTTCTCAGACTTCACACTGACCACCTTGAGCAGAAGCAGCAAGAGGATACAAGCCAGGTAAGAGCATGGGGAAATACATGGCAGAGGGTACACTGCATCACTTTTTGATGGCTCACTCTGTGGTGTAAAACTCCAGCAGGCATACACAGAGTAAGATAATTGAAAAGGAAAATAAACAAGACTCTTTGAAGGGCTATTCCAAGTGCAGTCAAAACCAGAGGCACTTAATTTACAGCATTCTTCAGCCTGGAGACATCTTAGGAAAATGTCCAATCCACTGAAATCAATAATAAATAAGCACTTTCAGAGGACGAAGGAATTAACTCTTGTTATTTAAAAATGGATTTGAATGCAGTTGTGCTGATAAAGCACTCTCAAAATCCTCCTTCAGGGAGAGAATTTATTTTTTGTTTATTTATAAATATCTATGTTAATTTCATATCAGAAAAAGGAAGAGCAATAAATAAGGCCAAAAATAGACACATATTCAAAACAGATCTAAATAATATAATTTCTTATATGTTGCCCTTGAAAACAAGAAACAACTATTACTCCAATCTTTAACTGCACAAGACTCTGTCAATTAAAGTTGAAGATGGAAGAGACATAGAGCGAATAAGTGTTGTGCAAGGCCACGTAGTATGGCAAGAATCTGAACACAAGGCTACTCAGGACCTAGGCTACTTAGAGATACTGTGGGTAGTACTGCCCAAAGAAGAACAAATGTTTGAATTTATGTTTTAGAAGGGTCCTGCAACCAAAAGCTTTAAGAAAAAACCAAACTTTTTTCATGTGGATTTTTTTTCTGAATTGCTTCAATTGATCCTTCTGATAAGAAGAGTGTGATGACCTTTACTCAAATGCTATTTTCCCTCTTTTTCCATTTCTCATCTGATTCACCTTTAAAGTTTATTTTGCAGTCCATCTGGAAACTGGAAGCAATTAAATACTCTTAATCTGGGATGGCATATAGCACATGTATCAAAAATGAATTTAATAGCAGGATTTCTATGTAATAAATGAAATAAAATGGGTAAGAATCAAACCTTGCCTAGGTATTACTTAATACTTTAATTTTCAGTTAATGAGAGGATTTCACAGGCCTAGAGACATAAAAGTGAGAGTCTCAGAAATTGTGCCACACCTAGTTTGTCTTCTTGTTCTGTTACAAATTAACCAGGTGGGATGAACTAACTTTCAAGGAAAATCAATAGTGGTCAATTTTTCTAGTGTAAGACAAACATAAGAACTCCATGCACACCAAGACACTGCAATTAGAGGGCCAGCTTGATTTCAGGCTTCTGACCTAAGAATCAGGGAGGCTGAAAGATTTCTCAATCTCTGTTAGAAAACCTCATGATTTTCTATGTGCAGGTGTAAAGAAGATGTCACTAAAAATAGAAGTAATCAAGAAAGTCCCAGCTGCTTACTTTACCAGCGAACTAGACGTATAAAAAGAAAAACATGAGACTCCCTTCTAAAAAAAGAGTTGATTAAAATTTTAGAGTAATTTTTTTTAAAATGCACATTTTGCTTGACAACTTGCAGAACAAATTGTCAGTGGGCCAGGAATAATCTAAAGCATAATAAAAGAGCACAGGAGACAAAAAGTAAAGGGTTTCAGAGTCTCTCCCTTGCCTCATGTGGAATAGGAATGGCCCAAGGAGATGACATTGCTTGAATGCTTAGAATAAAACTGAGAGCAATGTTATCTTGGAGGACTGAGTTGATCAGGGCACCCAGCCATGCCCCAGAGGGACTGAGGTTGCTCCTGTTCATCTTTTTCCCCCAAGCCAGCTCTGCTGTGCTCCCTGTGGTGCCCAGAGAATCTGCCCAATACCAATTCCACTGACACTGCAGGAAACCACCAACCTTTGCTTGGGCCAGGCGCCAAACCGTGCCAGACCTAGCACAAACTGGGTCAGGGGAAGGACACGCCTCCTTATCACGTATCACTTGTGGGCTTTTAGGCTTCAATTTCAACCCAACACTCTCAATGGGAGGCAAAGAGATTTGCATGCTCTGACCAACAGCCCAAGGAAGGGCATTTGTGCAGATGTAAAACAGAGAGTCTTCTCAGCAGGCTCCTGATTGTGCACAGCCACAGGTGACAGTGCGCAGTGCTCAGCAGGCCAAAGGAAAACAGTGTAACATTGTAATAATCACCTGGGGCAAGATGTCACCCAAAGAAAGAGGGGAAAAATCTCTGAAGATGCAGCTACCATAGAGCAGTGCAGCTACACTGGCTTTCCAGGCGGCATGTCTGCTCAGACAGGCAGCTGTGGTAGAACTTCTTGGTTGGAGAGCACATTTCCAGTTTAAGTCATTCAGCAAAGCAGTGATATCAAACCACAGACACCAAGTGATACAATGCTTCCCCAAGGCAAGGGATTTAGAAATACAACAGCACATATGCAAAGGAAAATATCCATTGCAGAATAGATGACTACCCAAACATCCGTGTTTCTCTGTTAAGCTGGAATATATAAAGCTGTATATAAAGAGCTATCAAAATTATGATGAGGTGCAAAGAAAAGTCTCTCAGACTTAAAAGGCTAACAATGTGTTGTCTCAAGTTTTCATTTCTTCACCTGAGAAATTTTAACTTGCACCAGAATATGTTTATATTAAATTCTAAAAGCTGCCATTTAAAATAAATAAATTCTAAAAGCTGTCCTTGACGATCAGCATACATACACACACATGCTACCAGTTAATTCATTTTTCAGAATTATGTCTTCAATGAAAGCTCCTCAACTGTGAAGAAAGATCAAATCAGATAACAGCTCCAGGAGCTTTTAACTAGGAAACTCCTCACTCTCTACTTATATCCCAAATTTTTTGTCCATATAAACACACACCTACACGATTTCATGAAAATGAAACCATTACAGCAAATGACATGGTGCAACAGAAAAGATACTCAAAACAAAGTCTGCACAAAGTCTACTTACTTTATTGAAAAGATAAATAACAGCTGCAGGATTTCCAGGAAAGGAGGAGGGCAAAGGAGAAGAGGAAGAACGGACAAATATCTCCATAGTAACGACAACTATGAAACTCAGGGGACAACTTGTCTGAAAGCTGAAAGAAGGATGCTACCAGAGAAAACAGACTGTAATATAACTGGGGAAAAAAAAGAAACTTCCAAGTCATTTTCCACATGGTCAAAGGTCCCTTAAGCTTTAGTTTATTTAATCAGAGCCAAGAACAAATACCAAGAGAGAAAAGTAAAGCAAAAAAGCATAAAATCAAAACATAATGATGACATGGCCATTACTGTATGAATTATTTAACAATAAACACACGGCTAATAAACTAAATATACAAACGTTCAGGTTAAGAGGAAAAAGACAACTAGCTTCCCTCATGAAATTCTGTGCTACTGGATGCAACAATGGAAGAAGATAAAGGGAAAAGCAAAAGCACTATACCATCATAAGCTAGCTGATATCTGTAAAATTCCTGTGATTTTTCTATCCAATACAAGAGACCTGAGAAGAGTCTAAGAGAGATATTTACAATATGGAGATTTATACTTCTCAAATTCAGTTCAGACTTAGGAAACTCCTGCAATCCCAAACTGAGATGCTGGTGAAACAGACTGACGTATTTCTGAGCAGTATTCACACAACTCCAAGCCTCTGACACCCAACTGGGAGTCTCAAGACCCACACCTTTACTTGGAATCTTGACCTAACCTGTAACAACACTAATAACCATGCTGCTGTCATTTTTGGTGAATCAGCAGTAGCCCACGCTCACGCTGTCATTTGCAAGGAACATGTCGAGAATATATTCCTAACACTCACACATTCTCCGTATCAGCCACAGGAATAAATACAGAACAGGATTTTCTATACTTCAGTCTATGCCAAACCAGCACAGAGTATGAATACAATCTTCAAATATTTATTTTAAAAACCCCAACCAAACCAACAAACCCAAAAACCAAAAACGAAACCAAAGCAACAAAACAAAATAAAACAATCCACCACCAGTATTCTTAAAACTCAGTATAATAGGACACACTTCCACTTTAAAATATTGGAATGGCCCTGTCTTTTTTAGTCTCATTATCTTTGTACAGCACATGGGACAACACCAGATGTAGCAAAGAGTTATGTTAGTTAGCCAAAACATCAGGCCAGAGTCTTATACAGACAATGGCTTATTTGCATTTAGAAAATTTCTTTCCCACTGGCAAACAAATTTGCTTTTAAAAAGGGTCTTTTTCAACTATTTCCTACATCAGTATAGAGCAACCTGTCCCTGGTCTTAAAGCAATTAACATCTGGCCTGTCATGCACAGGGGTGAGACATGAATAATGTGAATCACAGTTAGGGATGGGTTATCAGGCTGCTGAAGGAGTGTTTGCCATAGACTGAATGACAGAAACAACTGTACCTATCCTGTCTCATTTGGAAGCTTCCTTGACCCCTCAGTGAATGAGTCCAAACTTATGGTCATGAAGACCTTTCCCTGTAACTCTGACTTCTGAAAAGAAGGTGGCAGGTGAGAACAAGCAAGTTGGAATTGGACATGGCATAACACTTCTCAGCTTGCTATAAATCATACCTTCATAATTATTAAAACACTACTCAAACAAGTTGTTTACATAGCTGCCTACCCGCAAAGCTCACATGTTCCCAGATTATTGTACCTTGTTATATCTTTGCATGTTGGATAGAAGAATTTGTGTCACAACACCTGTTTGTTTCTTATGAAAATACTGAAAGAACATTAATCACTCGATTTCTTCCTTTTCAAACTACATACAACGATCTTCTTGACCTGCATTATAAAGTATGTAATCTGTCTTTTTACTATTCCCCTGCAAATCCACTCCAATGGACTATTACTGCTTTGTTTATAAGGCTTGTTATTTCAATATAAATGTGCAGCACTAAAAATATATTCAAATCATACCAGCATTCCCAGAAGGTTGGGGGGGGGTTAAAAAAATTACTATACATAAATCTCACTGCCATTTTCGTTTTATTGTGGATTAATGTAGCTCTTCATAAGCAAACAACTAGTGCAGATTTGCACTGCCTACTGAAATTAGAAAAAAATAACAGAAGCACCTGGTTTATAAGTGGGCTTACACTGTTGTAGCAGGCACCAGCTGAACACAAATACATTATATAGTGTTCCAATTAGTGAAAAGACTATTCACTAAAAAGGTCCTAGAAAAACACTTTGATATTATGAGCAGTCTCCTGCTTTCACACCCGAGTCATAACACACTGCTCTCTCCACCACCTACAATACCATGCAGAAATCCCTCACAAACTTACAAATGTGGGAACAGGATTGACCTTCTCTTACATCTTGCATGAAAGGTGCTAAGTCTAGTGCTAAAGAGACTGTTCATTATTAACTATAAAAACAATTTGACAAAAAGAAAAAGACAAAAAAGAGGGAAAAAACCCCATCCCCAGGTCCCCTCAACCTTTTGACAGCTTTACTACAAGAAAGTCCTTTGCAAATCAATTTGAAAAGGATAGATATATCACTAAAAATCCCACTTAAATTAGCAGCTTGCCTAATATGCAAAAGCTTGCCTACCCTTGACTGGCTTTTTTTTTGTGCTGAGGGTGCAGAACATCTCTGCCAGCCTAGCAGCTGTGCAGCCACCAGCCAAGGGAGATCAGTATTCTTGTCTCCCCCTCCTTGGACACACACTCCCACCTTTTCATTTGACAAACCTTAATCCTAACGTTGCTCCACAATGAGCCAGTTCAGGGAGTTAAACTGGCATCCAAAAATAAAACTTAAAAAAGACAAACAGCAAAAAGGAGGAGGCAGCAGGGAGGCAGCACAAGGCAAGGAGCAGGAGCACATCCCATGGGTTGGCCTTGCTGTAGTGCACAATCACACTTCTGACTGTCACATGCTTGAGACTGTTAGCAGAAAGCTGCTGTATTAATTAAAGGCCTCAGAAGGTTCCTAATAAGCAATTTCTGGCCAATCTAGCTGTGGCAGCTTAAAACGCTACTGCTCCCCAGTGGGTTGTTCCTTTCTCCTGCAGCCAACAGCCTTCCCTGCAGCAGAACTGGACAAAGTGTCTTCTCCCAGGAGCTCTGCACACCCTTGGCCCAGTGGGCAATGTCCATCCACTCTGTTGCTACTGCAAGAGGGGAAATTTCTCTAACCCTAATTTTTTCCTAAACAAAGCCTCTATCTTTTTCCCCTTAACACAGAGAATATTCCAACATTAAAAAAAAAAACCCACCCCAATTTAAAGCTTAACAGTTATCAAAATCAGTCAACCTCCTCCCAATTCTCACAGCCCTCTATTAACACAACTTTACAATAAAAGATAAATGCATCTGTGCATTTGACGATTCTCTGTGTGAATTTCTGGGAAGGGGCCATGTAAATGAGTAGCCACCTGATTAGTAACAGGAAGCAAGCAATAGCCTAATATCACTGAAGATCAACATACTGTCATATCAAGTCTGCTCTGCCTATCTCTTCCTGAGTAAGGTGGGCAACTTGTTGCTGGAAAACATACAGCTGTCTCTGCACACTGTTATTAATTGCCAGTGGTTGTGGTCTTTAGAGCTGCCCATAAAAATGTACGAGCATCCAGCACAGAGACCAAACACCTTTGGCCAGGTACCTATTGATTTTCTTGACTGAGAATCATAGCTGGAAACTGGAGATTCACAACAAAGACATACAGCTACATGGAAGCTACACTTCTCCTTCAGCAATAACCTTTTGTCGATAGGTTTTGAAAAATGTACGATCTTTACGTGGTGAAGACCACCCGATCTGATTGTTTATCAAGCCCATATAGCAACTGTTTTGCTCATCTCTCCCCAAAGCATTGAACAAACCAGCAACTTCTCTCATTTACATGGCAACGAGACAGCAAGCCATTGCACAATAGATTCAGTGTAATATTTGAATGCTTGGCTTTTGCCATGTGTTAGAATAATGCTGACACTTTTTACCTTTACTGGCCAAAAGCAGTATTTACTACTTAGGATTACCCTGCTGCTTCCCCTCAGACCTGGCCACTAGCAATACACACAAGATCAAACCAAGTGTTTTCCATCCTTTTCAGTGTAAACTCAAATCTAAGTATTTTGAAGTACTGAGCTTGCCACTACTGCCACTGCCAATCCTCCCCAAACTCCATTTACTCTCTAAGAAGGGCTTACAGTTTTTGGACTTATCTGGAAGCTGTGAAGGGGCAAACCTGTACATGTACTCCTTTTCCTCTACCACCACCACCAGCTGAAATCTGCAGCACCACAAAAAGCAGGCTACAGACCTTTAGAAATGTTCCAGAATACTGTTGCAATATAAAATGATACATGTAAAAAGAAAGGGAAACAGGAATTTTCGCATCAGATGCAAACTTGGTTGTGTAAGAAGCTTCCTCCAGTCCCCAGAGAGAAAAGGTGTTAATTACTCATTACACACTGACTAGTTGGAACCATTTGAAGCCTAACAGTGTCAGGTCACTGCGTTCAAAAATCTTGCTCCATCAAAGTATGTAAGTGAGTTTCCAAACAAACACAAAAATGCAGTATTATATTAAATCTCCACACTTTCACCATAACAGCCATCTCCTTCCTTCCACCACAATGCTCTCTTTATGGCTCTTCAGTCAAGCCACGTAACCAGAAAAGGGGCTGAAACTGGAAAATAACTACATGTGATAAAACTTTAAGCTGTTCTTGGCTAGGGGTTCTACTGCTGCGTTATTCTGTTTGGCATATCTGTGTAAAATAAGGAATACTTGTCAGTGGTTTTTTCACTGGTCCACAGCCAGGCTGGTAGGGATTTACCTCCCGCACAGATGCCTGCCAGAACCTACCTATCTACAACTAAGTCCAGTAACTCCCTGGGAGCATCCACTACCTAGTTTTGACCCAAGGGAGAGCTACAAAAGGGATGGTTGGCACAGTGAGACCACAAGGCAATGTTCGCTGCTAGCAAATTCATCTTCCACTCAGTTTGCTGCAAGAATTTACACTTGCTGTTCACCCAGGCTCTTGTGCAAATTGTCTCTGAAACTGGAGGAGTTGGAACAATTACAAATGCAAACTAAAATCACACACATGTTGCACACATGCATGAATCCCTGTTCCCTTTCTATAGGGTGACCTGGTCTAGGCAGGGGGAGGAAAACGCTGCCAGATTAGTCCCTGAACTGAGGGACAAGGCCCCAGAAGACTCCCAGACACAGCAGCTGGGAAGAGGTAGGGAGAAGAAGAAACTGAGAAAAGATTGCCTCCGCAGGAGGCACAGCCTGCCATTATACTGAAGAACTGAAAGGTCAAACCAGAGTCTTAAACTACTAAAGAAACAGGAGCCCTTTACAACAGATTCCCCTACTTACTATGCTTATTTGTTTAGTACTCTGTTTCCATCACAAGTGTGAAATACAGGTGACCTATTCCTCCAGAAGATGCTTCAAGCTTCCAAAAGACCATTCCTGCCATGCACCAAAAAAACCCCAAAAAAAACAAACAAACCAAAAAACCCCCCTCAAAAACCCAACAAAATCCCACAAGCTATAAAGACATAAATAGTAACTTCCATATAATGGTTGGTTCAGAGTAAACTGCTACAGCTAGTCTTTAAAGGTATATTTTATTACAAGAGTGTCACTAGTTATACACCAAGCTGAACAGACAACTGAAAGGTTTGATTTTGAGAAACCCTGGGGGAAGACAAGGAAGACATAACTTCCCAAAACTTGGTAAGCTGAGGCAGTCAATCCACAGATTCCATTTCAGTCCCATCTGCCCCCTCATCATCTTCCTGCATGTCCTTTGTTTACCCATTATTTCTGACACAACTCTTTCTGAGCTTGCAAGATAACCTGAATTGAAGAAACACTGCATATTCAGCTAAACAAAACAAAAAGCCTAAAAGAAACAAGAAGATAACACAAAAACACTCAACATGGTCCAGAACAGCTTAAGAGAAAGAACCCAGAAAAGGTCTGTTGCAAAGAGGAAGCTCAGGGAGGAAGAAAAAACAGCTGAAAGTCTGTGTTGGGTATAAATGGAAACAAAACAAGAACAGCGTCCTTCACAGCAACTGAAGTAACAACCGGAATATTAATTCAACAGTTCATGATGCTCAAAGAAGTAGTGAAATGATGCCTTGCCTTCCATGAAAGCCAGAAAAAGTTCTCATCTTGGTTCTGTGTTGAGGGTGGGGTTTTTTAATTTGTTTTTAATCTGAAAAGTACCAAAAGCACTGAGTTCCCTATTATTAGGCCTGTACCACCTAGCTGCCTCTCAAGGATTTGAATTCTCTCAGGCCAAACCTACCAAGTACTCTTCCAAAAATGCTTCACCCAGAGTACTCAAGTGCAGTTTCTGGAGCCTGTGATGTAGAAATCCCACTCATTTCTGAAACTGGACTGTGCAGGGCACCAGAAGCAGGTACAGAACAAGGGACAAGCCCTCCTGCTCTTGCTAGCCCCAAGAGAGGAAGGGGATATCCCCCTGGCTGCACCGGCAGCTGCTCCTACAACCATACTCTGAACATGAGATAAAAGTCTCCTGCAGGTAAACAATGAAGAAACCTGGCAAAACAGCCTCGATTCATCTTCTTCTTGCTATTATGTTTAATCTTAAGGAGCTTCTTGAAGCTACTCATGGTGTGTCCCTGCAAGCCATTATACCAGTACAGATGAGGAATGAGGGGACAAACTAAGTGCAGAGGGAAGCAGAAATTCCTTAAGATAATATGAAAGCAATGTGGTGGGTATGAAATAATGACCACGGTCTCCCAAGATCATGCCAACAGTAGATGTCATCTAAACAGCTCAGCAGAAATAATTTTCAATCCCCTGTTGTATCTCATAAAGCCCAAAATTAGCACACAAATATCTCTGCCCTGACCAGCAGCAGGATGCGATAAGCCTTACAAAATTTCTACCCATACAGAAGATAACACAAATTTTACTCTGTTATGCCTGATGAGCTAAGTGGGCCTATTAGTTAGAGTTTGTTGCTTGGGTTTTGTGGGATTGTGGGAACCAGGGATGGGAAACACTCGAACAGGAACAGGAGGGTGTCCAGGAAAGTACCAGTCTCCTCACCCCATCAGGCTTCTCAGTAGAATTATAAGGTCATCTAGAAAACAGAGATACTTATTTTGTTTGAAAGAGAACTGTTGTTATTATTATTATTACTATTATTATTACAACTATATGGTTCATTTTGGCTTGGAATTAGGATGAGAGATGTGTGGAGGAAAAAAGGTTGAGGAAGCATTTCTGATTCTCTCTTTTATGTGGCATTTTTAAGACAGCCTGTTTTTGTTCTTACTTCACAGAGAGGACAACTCCCAGCTGCCTGCATTCGCAGAATATTTTCTGTAATTGATTGGCTTGAGGTCTATGATTTTAACCCACATTTTGCACATTCAGTGACTTCTGGGAAAGAGGAGGCAGCTTGCTGCAGCAGTATCTTAAACTAGTCCTTTGCAACTGATAGCCACCACACCGCCTTACTATGCAGTTCCTCTTCTCAGAGGCATCTATTCTGTCCTTTTCTATCTTTTTAACCTTACATGGTTTCATTCACTGAAAACTAAAAATACAACAGTAACAGTAACTACTTTAGTGATGCTTTCCTTGAAATTGCACACACGTACATACTGACATGGCCTGAGAGGCAAAAGCCAGGAGAGGACAGAGTCTTAAGGCATTTAAATTAGCATTCACCTACTGTAAAATAACAACTGCTTTTCCATGCTTTCCAAAAGAGCAACAAGAACCATCTATACCAATGGGTGAAGCAAAGTTTGCTATACCTTTCCTATTCATAGAAGGAATCCATGCTGGAAAGTCTGTTTAAGGTAGGGCAGTAGGTGCAACCATACCCTACTGCTAACAAGAAAAACACTCTGAGACAAAAGGGACGAAGAAGAAAGGCTCTACTTTAACCATAATTCACTACTGACCTTTTCCTCGAGGGCCCTTCTTCAAAATCTGAAGAACTAACATCGTTGCTCGTTGAGGACACTTGTGATGCATCGTCCTTCTCATTCTCCAACTGTTCTGATCCTGGTCCTAATCCTTTAGATTGGCCATTAGTGAGAAGTCCTGCAAACATGACAAAGGAGTACACAATATTCAAAACGTGCAGTGATTTTATAAATATTCACATGTGACACTTACAATAGGGAGCTGATGCCCAAAGCAACTGTCTTCCAAAGATACAGACTGATAGCACTGATTTTGCATAGAGGTACTTCAATAAAAATCTGCCAGCCTGCCTGTTTCTGATTTGGTTAACTCTAAGACCCCAATCTCAAGTAACTACAATAAGAATGTTTGCAATAGTGTTTATGATCTTGTCACATTCAAAAAAGGGATACAGCTTAGTCAAATTCATCCTTGCTTTACAGAATTCCTATGGCTAGGAATGACACAGATGAGAGTCTTTTGCATTTATCTGTGGATTGATATAAAATTAAGCTGGCATATGGTCCAATTTGACATCATCTTGCTCTTCATTCTGGTGCTTCCAACTACTGCAATTTATGATCCTTTGAAAAAAATCCTAAATCCCAAAGAAGTGAACATCAAATATCCATTTCCTGACTTTGATTCTTCTGGCCAAGTGTCACTCATCCACAGAAACTCCAAACTGCCAGAAAAGTACACAGGGCAGCAAAGGTACACAGGCCACAGCTGCCTTCCCTTTTGTGCCTTTTCTTTCCTGGAGCAATAATACAGCAAGCAGTCACACAGATGGAAGACAGCCTTGGACCTTCGCAAGATAACGTTTAACAAATTTTGTGTATTCTACGCCCCCAAGTAACTACAATATAATATGACTCTTACAAACAACTGCGGATAGGCAATGAAACCACTCATACTTAAGGAAGAATTAAAATAGTAACATATTCTTCAGCAGGCTCTGTGATGAGAGGCAGGAAACAATTTTATTAGCTCACTCTTTACCGATGTTATAAGAGCTTAATACCAGAGGAGCTGCAATTTTATCCAGGAGAATGCTTTCCCATCTCTCCACCCAGATAGTTTTACAAATGGCATAACAAAGCTTTGTTTCATGGCTGTATTTCCTCAGATAAATGCTGATAGGACTTCCCTCCCTCTCTTAGCCATTTCAGTCTCTCTTTCTCTAACTGCATCTTAGAAAAGAAAATGTGGTGGGAGAGGTAGGGAGGGTGGGGCTACCCCTTCCAAGATGAGCCAGGCAGTGAGGCTGTTCAGAGTACTGAACTGAAAACACTTACTAAAAATGGCAGTTCAAGAATTTCCACCAGCACTACATCAGTGCCACACCATTTCAGACCTGTTTTCAGGAAACCATCCAGCACCACCAATGCACTTACTCACTGCATAACCAAGCATACAACCAAGCTCAGCTCCAGAGAAACACTGAAGCATGACCAGAGCAAGAGCAAAGACACCTCCTCCAGTGAGCTGCTGTCTCCAAGTAATGGAAGCTTGGCCACAACTGAAGCCCAGAGGCTCCTTCCCCACAAGGCCATTTATTCCCTGCTCACTTGGGCACTACGGCTGCCAGTGGGCTCTGAACCTCACCAATTCCAATCTGATTTCTCTGACTGTCCATTTTTAAACAGCTTAATCCAGAGCCTGCATCCCGTCTCTCTCTCTGTTTCCCGAAGTTTGGTCATACTCATTCTGAACTACACCAAATTTCTCTTGATTTGGGCTATATGGTGGCCACATGCTGCAGGTTTTGCACATGCTGTTTTTAAAACTCCACCTACAAAGCCAAAACATGTTTTGGTTTTTTTCCTGAGAAGAGTTGGTGAACTGGTAGCTTGATTTTTTTTCCTAATACATAGCCCACAGAGCAAAAGTTGAAACTACACACCAATTTTTGCTTAAAATTGTCTCTTTTAGCCAGCGCAAGACTTTCAAGAAGAAGTAAAATGACCCAATTTACATTTTTCTCTCCCCTTCTGTTGAATTCCTTTAGATTTTTCCTTTCCATTAAAGGGATCTCAAACTGTGACCCAACAAATAAAACAAATTTCAGTATCAGCACATGATACTACAAAAGGGTTTGTAGTGTGAAAACACAATGACATGACGTGGGGTGACAGCATCCCTTCAAAGCGTTCCCAAGGAAATAAAGGCAAACTTTGAAAAAACACTGAACAGATTGTATTTCTATGCTGAACTCACTCCCTCTAGAAGCCCTAGTGCCTAAGTTTATTCTTATAAAAGTTTTAACTTTGGCTTTGCATTTTTCCATGAAACCACTGCTGATAAAATTTACAATTTTTGAACTCCAGAGAAGTCTAAATCAAGCATATCATTTGAGGCCTGACACTCAGTAACTTAACTCTTATGGCAGAATTTGATTAGGTTTTCCAAAAGCAATATTTGTTCTGGAGACTTGCCATATGTAAAACCCAGGAACCTGAAGTATATGAGTCAAGAAAATCACCTTTCAGCCTGACAACTTGTATGCACTTGGAAGGCAATTTTTATTCATCCTTTCACCCTGCCAAACCATCAGCTCACTTGGGAGACAAGCATGATTTGTGTTCCTCAAGGAAAAAAGTATCGGCTTGCCTCCCATTATTCATCATAACCAGCACCATTCCAAGTCACAGTAATATTGCCGATAACTGATATGAGCTATCGTCCGCTGGAACCAACTAAAACAAGTGCCCTAAAAGAGAGGCATAAAGCTACAAATGAGAGATACTGATTAATACTGGGAATGGGTGTCATGTTCTGCAGGTTTTCAGGGCCAGCATAATTGCAAAATCCACTCTGAAATGATGAAAGGCACAACCCAAAGCCTCCTTCCAAGCATTGGAGAGAAAGCACATGCTGAAGCAGGCTGTTATATAGTTTATTGGCACTCAATCATTTTTATATCAAATGCATTCAGCTTGCCCCCAGATACCTTTTCCTTCAAATGCCACTCCTGTTATCTCTAACTCCAGTAAGCCACATTCTTTACTGCTGTGCATCAATTGGGAGCCATGAAAGGTCTAGAGGCCCCAGAACAGGATGAAGACCCCACAGTTTTGCCAAGTGATACTCAGACGCTCCCATCACCACTAATGAATTGGCACCAGCACAGTGGACAGGACATACAGGTCTGCTGGTGCACTAAAGGAGCCTCAGCCCACGTGGGTTTGACTCTCCGAGGCCAATCACACTACAGGAAGCAGTAGGCATTCGTCTTTCTTAAAAGCTGAGTACTACAGGTGTGTATGTCTGTAAAGAGAGAACAGCAGCCGAGTGAGAAAATGCTCTTTTGCATGGTCTGGAAAGCTGAACCACTCCAAGAAGTGGCTACCTGAGAGCACCCAGCAACAGTCAAGGAATCAGCAAACCCTCAAGAGCCAAATCAAATCAAAGGGACAAACACTTCCTCTACTGCTTTTCTATGGCTGTGCCTTTCAACCTCTAAACCATGATGCCAGCAAGCCCTGGCTCCTGTTGAAGCCCATGACATTCTCAGCTGCTGAAGAGCTGGTAGAGGCTGCCTGCCCCTTGCCCATTAGGCTCATCTCAGCCCAAGCTCTCACTACCTTCCCCCTGGCAGCTGGACTCATGACCAGCCACCAGAACTGAACAAGGCAGAATAAATCAGAGTTGATAAAAATAAGACTTTATTCCTGTATTAGAAAGTCTTTGTTTTAAAAGTCAAATTAGATTTAAAAAAAAAAAAAAACTAAACCTCATAAAATTAAATTTGAAAGTACAGCAACTTGCATTATAAGTCAGTATAGGATTTCATGTATTAAAATGACTTACATGAAATAATAATTTATACATACTGAGAAGCAGTGCATATTTGCTGCCAAAGTTTAAAAGGAACTGAAACACTGAACGGTTCAAAGTCACTGAATAAACACTGCCTTAATTAAGTCAGTAATAATGAATTATTTAATTAAGTCACAATACAGGAACTCGCGTATCAAATGACATCTGTGATCCCTTAAATACACTCTTCTGGCTCTAACTGATCAAGACTAGACACTTTCAGAGAAAGGCCAATTACTAATTCCTAATAATTAAAAAGGGTAGATTAAAACTGAACCATGAAGATCTTAACATCCTCTCTAAAATGTATCTTAGTCACATAAATGTCAACTTCACAGTTTTGCTGAGCTAATTTTTAAACTCCCACAAATGCTGCAATACCAAACAGCAGTTTTAGATACATGCTTCTTAAAAAGACCAAGAAAAAAAAATTCCAATTATCAGTATTGAGAAAAAGCAGCAAATATCCCTTTTTCATCCACTCTGTTACAAGTCACAGAAAGCACAAAAGGCCTTTCTTCATACTATTGATTATTAAAAAGGCTTCTATCACCTCCTATTTATTTGCCTTCCACACTGAATGTTTTCAAATCTGTCTATGGCTACAAGTTTATTTTTTCACATGCAGGAAGGGCTCTGCTATGAGAGCTGAGCCATACCCTCTAGGGTGATCCACACAGAATACGGATATTACGGCTTTACAACCTGCACACAGTGTTCTCCCTCTTGTTCCCACTGCATCTCTCTGCTCCTTTGCTTCTGGGCTGCAGTTGTTAGCTGAGCAGAGGGCTTGCTGAGTCTACTTCAGTGACTGGAACGTCCCTCTCGCCAAAAACAGTGTGTACAGAACAGTTAAATCTGCTTAAATTAGCTTATTATAGGGGGCTTGTGCTGACTCAAGTGGATTGCTTCTCGTAAGTGCCTAACAAGTAAGACCTAACTATTCCAGCACAGGCAGGGCTTCATTTACATTGGTACACATTTGCTGACCTTATTATTTTTGGTGATACATACCAAGCAATCTACAACTCCTCTGAAGACATGATCTAACTAATCTCTGGTCATCTGGAGAGATGACTGACAGGTTCACGCAGGACAGGTCTTGGGAGCATCTGAAGATGTGATGCAAAATCCCAGTACCTGTCTGAAGGTCAACCATCCCACACCATGGTCTGAAGTTTAGCACCACCTGAACATGGACAAACTCTTGAACATATTGCACCATGCAATAAAACATGATGATAGCTTTAAATACAGAGAAGGAAAACTGAAGGGGAAGAGAGGAGCAGAAAAAACGGCTACATAAGAGAAGACAGAAAAAATGTAAGGGAGGTTTTGGAGTTAGTTGGTTTTAAAAATAGATGAGATTGCAATTACTGGTATGTTCTTCATTATTAAAGTTACTGAATAATCAAGAAACCAAAGGGAAGCATCTGAGCAAATTTCAGTATCATGTGGTTAGTTAACTAAGTGGTTGGGTGAAGAGACTTTCACAATGTTTCCAAAATACTATTTCCACATCACTTACTCTAATGCCAACAAGGCACCTCAGCATGAACATTTTCATGTTCTTACAATAGAGCAACACCTATTTTAGCTCGTTATTTCCCAGTCCTAAGGCAGCTTAGGAAAAAAAATACATTCAATTGTATTTCCAGTCAGTTCTCACAGTCAGAGGCAACCCACAAAGCCATTATGTTAGCAAAATCAGCAGTCAACACCCCACAAACACAAGCCAAAGATATCAAAACCATTAAATAACCTAAACAAAGACAATTTCAACATGACCATATTCTTAGCTTTCTATACGGGATGTCACAGAGTCCACAGTCCAGCAGAGCCATCCTGCAGATCTCAATAGTATGTGAAATACATAGCTCTGCTCCTGTGTTCTTACTGACTACAGAGGGACATGCTCTTCCCACTGCCAAGAGATTCTGGGTTGGTTTCCCCCTTGGCAGCCCTTTCCCTGCATTCCTCCCTGATCCCTGCAAGCTGAACCGCTCTGGGCTGGTAGAAAAGTCCAGTTTCCAGGGCAAGCAGCAAAACAAATACAAGTTACAGTAAGTTAAAAAAGGGATTTACTTCAGGCAGCATTCTTACCATGCTAGGATGACAATGTTCCTTATGCGAGCATGTAATAAATAGCAGGGTAGTAGTTACATAGGCATGGATCTAAAGCTCTGCTCCCTTATGGAATAACGTGCCTGTCCAAACTTCAGCTGTGCAGTCTTGGGAGCTGTACAGGAAAGCTTTGTTTTAAAATATTACTGATTTTTTTCTTTCTGCACCATCCCATTTAGGAGAGCTGACACAAAAGTTAGAAAGCAAAGGGTTTAACTGAAGTGTTATAAAGTCTGAAGGTCAACCATCCCACACCATGGTCTGAAGTTTAGCACCACCTGAACATGGACAAACTCTTGAGCATAACCACACCATGGAAGACCACCGACATTAATTCTATGCCTGAAATATAGAGGGGAAGAAACTACTAACTTCAGCTCTTTAAATGTTTACTCTGGCCATCAGTTTCGCACAGGTACAGAATGTTTCACACATATTCTGTACGAAAATCAAAACGAGCAATAAACTGGTGGCTCACCTAAACCTCTTGTTTTTCTTCAATCTTGTAGATATTGTCTACCTAGGCTTTAGTACAGTCTTTCACACCACTTCCCACACAATTCTCCCAGAGGAACAGGCTACTCAAGGCTTGGGTGGGTGCACTGTTCGCTGGGTAAAAAACTGATTATATGGCTGGGCCCAGAGAGTGGTGGTGAATGNTATCACTCTCTACAACTGCCTGAACGGAGGCTGTAGCCAGGTGGGAATGGGTTTTCTCTCCCAATGAAAAAGCAATATTACAAAAGGAAGTAGCTTGGGGTTGCACATGGGGAGTACAGACTGGATATTTGGAAAAATGTCTTCACAGAAGCGGGGGTCAAACACTGGAACAGGCTGCCCAG
>VZTZ01010062.1:1482069-1535188 GCA_013400955.1 Drymodes brunneopygia | reverse complement strand
GGGGGGGGAGGGGAACTTTATCACACTCTTCAACTGCCTGAACGGAGGCTGTAGCCAGGTGGGAATGGGTTTTCTCTCCCAATGAAAAAGCAATATTACAAAAGGAAGTAGCTTGGGGTTGCACATGGGGAGTACAGACTGGATATTTGGAAAAATGTCTTCACAGAAGCGGGGGTCAAACACTGGAACAGGCTGCCCAGAGAAGTGGCTGAGTCAGCATCACTGACAGTATTTAGAAGATGTGTATATGTAGCACTTTGGAACATGGTTTAGTGGTGGACTTGGCAGTGCTGGGTCAACAGTTTGATTTGATTATCTTAGAGGTCATTTCCAACCCAAACAATTTTGAACTACAGGGCATTACAGTTTCTTACGAGCTATAGCTTTATATACAAGATTATTTGCATAGTATCATTAATGAACAGTTTTCACCATTTTTTGTAAGTAACAGACTAACAGCTGCAGTGCAATACAAATCTGCATTGTCTCTAATCTTAAATTTGTCTTCCACCAAAACTACCCTTTACACACTAGAATATATGCTGAAACACTACCAAAGTCTTGGTAGGCATGTTAAATAAAACGATTAATCATTTGATGCTAAGTTTAAACACACTGGTATCTCTAAAACATCTGCAGTCTGCATTAATCAGTACACTGTACCGAGTTACTGTATTTAGCTGTTGTATAGCTATGCACAAAAGATAATTTAGTTCTATAGTGCAAATGCCATCTGTCACATTGTCACAGCATGACAAGGTATCACATTACATATTAAACAGACAACATGCTTCAAAAATAAGGCCTATTTTCATGCTCCGGTTGTCTCAGAGACTAAAGAATGGGGTTTCATGTTAGTGACATAATTTAAAAACAAAACAAACCCCATTTTTCTCTGGAGTAAGAGATATGAATTCCCTGTCCACTTTTTTAAGGATAGTTGACATAAAGGCTATTTTGACCTAATTTGGGAATGCAAAACCACAACAATTTTCTGTATCTAAATAAAAAAGCCACAGCATGAAACCATCATCATTTGTGCCACACGATGCTCTGTGCTGCCACCATGATGGTAATTAACAGTACGTGGTCTTTTCAGATGACAAGCCACTAGACATTAGGTTGATTGTGGTACATAACAGAGCATATGCATAAAGCAATACCATTATGCCAAAAACTGTTATCAAATAGCTTGTACAGTCTTCATAACTGACTAGAAGAGTGCTTTTATATATAGACATACATCATTACTATGGAAGCCAAACATGAATGACATTACAGCACAAGATGTGTTTGTCAGCCTGTCAAAAGACCAGATCACCAAAGAGAACTTCTTTAATAACAAGGCTGAAAGAAGCTCCTTACTCCCACTACAGCCTTATCCAAAACCACTATTAAGCAACCAAAGACATTTTGTGACTTTGTGTCCTGCATGTCACTCCATTACCCATTAGCAGCATTAATTGAAAGAAACTGTTCTGTTGTTTCAACACAACACTTTCCAGAGTGTTTTGTTTTCATTTGGGGGAATTTGGATTGAGGTTGGGGTGGTATGAAACTCATAGAAACAGGAATACAGCAGTAAAAAATGAACCTAATTTAATTCTGCCAGGAAACTACCCCAGGCCATATGTCATACTTCAAGCCTTCGTTTGATTTATGAAATATGCATCTGAAAGAAATTTAGAACAAAAGAAACCAATAAAGCACCCCAAAAAATGCCTGCCAGTGTCTGCACTGTATAAATAGAGAAAAACCTCACCTGAAGTCTATTCATACTTCTGTTATTTTATGTTTGGGTTTTTTTCTTAAAGTATTCAAAGAGACACACCTCTCTGATTAAAGATATTTCTCCACTTTTAAGGACACGATGAAAACTCTGAACCTCTCATTCCTCCAAGTAAACACATGACCCCTTCTGGCACTTACAGAGGCCATAGCGTGGGCTCCATGATGGTGTGGCCTGCATGAGGGAGGGAACAGGAGTATCAGACAGGCTGAGCAGTGAGGTAGATGGTCATTGACCAGGTGAAGGAGATAGCAGCAGTAATGCTGACCCAAGAAAAGCTGAGGGAACAAACACATCTCTCTTAAATCCCCTTCCTACAAACGCAGACAGCTAAATCATAGCTTAAAATCACAAATGGCTACCCTTGCATTTTTCCAATATTTTTCTTAATTTTACAGAGGGGAGGCCGGGGCAAAGGAAACCTAAGGAACAATTGTCCCCAAACCCCAAAGCTAGAGCTGTCCTGAATGAAACAGAACAGAGGAGAGGAAAGAGAGCTGATGGTCACCACCCTACCAGCTGCTCACTGCGTGTGGTATTGTACCATTGTGCTATCGAGCTCCAACCAATTGCCCCTGGAGCTGAATGATAAGGGGAGAGCAGTAGCATTTCCAGCAAGTTGGTACCAGGCTGTGTAAAGACCATCAAGTTTTGCCAAACAAACACAGTCAATTTTATGGTACCATAAACACTCCCTTTTAGCATCAGGGAAATGAGCACCATGTACTCCTCCTGCACTTTGTCAAGGAATCACATAATTTGATGTACACAACTTGAATCTACCTCAGGCCCTAAGCCACCTTTGACTGCAGTCAGAAAGCTTCAGAGGAACAAGAGGACTCCAAATGCAAGCTATAGACCTTGGTGGTTAGAGAAAACGTGAAGCCTTCAGCAGAAAAACAGGAACATCAACACCAGGAAGAGAGTTTGGTTAGGATGCAAGGACCTGGACTCTGTCCAGATGCAGTCATTGCCAAGCAGGTGCCCCTGGAGAGGCCACCTCCTCTCACCCAACCGTAAAATAAAAGAAGTGAGTTCACCTTCCACAGTGAAATGCAGGGAGGACTACAGACAGTGACCATGCTATGAGACACAAGGTTGGTGTTATTAACATCCCTCAGTGGTGTGTGCCTTGTGTACATTTTGGTGTTGGACACAGTGGCTTTGTTTCTCCCTGAGGAGAAAAGTGCCCTTAGATTTTCACCTGTCCTATAAGACACCTTCTCTCATATGCAATCTGGAAACAGAGTTAAACATGCATTTTCTTAGACATTACAGACACAAGCAAGTCCACAAAAAATATAATTTATCCCAAATTAGTTCAAGGGTATTAGCAACTGAAATATCAGCATAACCACTGAGAGAGAGAAAAGTCTAAGTTCTCAGGTATTAACAAAATTATCAGTGAGGTACAAATAAATTCTTCTTTGGTTTTTATGTCAAGACATCATGTCTTGTTTATCCTGCCTTTCCTGGGGAATTTTACAGCTGAATGGAAAACCAGTGGGGTGACACCCCATGGGAGAGAGTAAAGAAAACCTGCAATATGCCTGTGAAAGAAGTAATTTCACTTTTAAATGTTTTGTTCTTCCTTTTGTTCTTTCCATCTTTTTTTTTTTTTTTGGTGGCTGTTTTACCCATTTGAGAGCTATTTGCAGAAAAGTTACTGACTGTTTCCAAAGTCATTTTACTTGTCCTTCACAAGTACCCCCACATACGAGGGAAAGAGCATGGATTACACAGCTAAATAAGAATTAAGTAAAGCAAGCTAATCACTGTTTCACGTCTGTGTCACATTTAATGTCACAAAGTGAGGGCAATTCTTCTCCCTCCCGAAGCACTTTTAGGGAGCTAGCTTAACTGTAATGTACCACAGCAGTCCCATTTTTCAGTCAAGTTATTTCCCCATACCTCAGCATCACAGAGCTATGCCTTTAGACTCATTCTGTTTCAGAGTCAAGCTTTCACTACGTACGGATGGACAAAGGAACAATAAATCCACACTTCAAAAATATCCATACCTCGGCACCTAGGGACTAGACAGATTAGTAAAGATGAAAAAGAAAATTAAAAAAAGACATTCTGGTATTTTAAGTAACATGAGAAAGAAAGCTGTGCCAAGAGCATGTCTCTAGACAACAGCTATTCTACACTAGAAAGTAAAAATTAGCAATTGTGTCTCCACAGAGTATAAGAAAAGGAGGAAGAAAGAAGGTGAAGACAAACACAGTGAAGCAAGGAAGAGCCTGCTAATTGGAAGAAAATACAATGTATGAATGTGCAAATAAAACAACAAGGGAAATAAAAAGGCATGCAAAGTCTCAGTAACAATGAATACTTGTGAGCCTGAAAAGCAAGAAATGTGCAGCTAAAACCCAGAGGCTTAGCAAGACTTGGCTATATTTGTTATGATTTCTAGGAAACCCTTACAGATTGTGTAAGTTGAAAACTGCATATCTGCATGAAACTGGGAACAACAGCAAAACAGCATCTTGATGAACACTTGCTACATGCTTTTCCTCTAATGAAGCACAGTTCCCAGTGATCTGTGGTGAGGGATCACACAAACAGGCCAGGCTTATGATCTGGACTGATGGAGATGAAGAAAAGCCCATTTCTGGAACTGGTGTCCTGGACAGCCAGCACCTTCCCTGAGAAAGCAGCAGCAGGCAGGGACCAGGCCAGTCCTCTGCTGCAGTCTTTGAAGAAGCTTGGAGAGCTGGCAGCAGGCACTAGGAATGCAGCGGGGCTCTTATGTAATATCCACACTCCTCTGATGGACTGGGACAGCCCTCCTCCATTTGCAAACAGGAAGCAGCAAGAATAGAGAGCCTGAGTTACATCTTTCTCAAGTAAACCAAATTAAATAAAATTATCAGAGACATAAATGTATGGCTTGGCTTCTACACACACCTCAAAAGTAAACAAAACAGCAGATTCTGAAAGACTAGGAGGGCTCCAGCACAGCAGTGTGCTCTGAGAAAAAGGATGGGGAAAAGACAAGAGAAGTGTCAGAAAGCCCTTTTGGGTAAGTTATCCTCTGTTTAATTGTCTCTAATTCTGCACCTGTGTGACAAAAGCTGTGAAAGGCAAATGTTGAATGTCATACTTCTAATTGCATAGTCCCAATATGATATTTTAATACATTTCATAGAGTATTTGCCTTTCATGACTTTTGCCAGGAGCATGGGCAGCCCTCCAGACAGATAGAAATTCTTTTTTCCCTGATGTGACATGAGCAATGAGGATCCTGTTTGCTGCAAGAACACACAGCCTGTTGGCGCAGTGACAGTGATTGTCCCACGCAGTCAGCAGATGCAAAGCATGGATTCAGCTCTCCCTTCACTGGAGGTCCTCTGAACCTTCAGTGAAGGAAAAGGAGAGAAAAAGTCCTCATCCTGTCCTGGGAAAAATAAATTGAGCTAAATGCTAGGTGTTCTACATGAACTCGAGTTACATATGACAGATATTTGAATTAAATCACTTTAATTACTTTTGCTCAAGATTTTCAGTAACTTTTTTAGTCAACATGCCCTCCCTAACTCTGAGATCATCCATCAGACAGCTCCAGTAGTCAAACTGTCAACCTCTTTTGCTGACAAGGATTTTTTTTTCCTCTGGCATGTCACCTCCCTCTACTAGGCACTTGAATTACAATCTCTGAGTTTAGAGTAATTAAATATCCACTGACTTAAAAAAAAAAATAGGTAACAGTCACTTCTAACACAATACTCTAGCCTCTTCAGCAACATGCCAGACAGTCCTCCCCTGGCACAGGAGGTCAGGGCAGTCTGCATGGACTGCAGGCAGAGAGGCAGGCTGCCTCCCGCAACGCCAGGGATGCATCGGCACCACCTGCAGCCAGATCTCAAATTCCCTGCCAGCCGGAGTGTTCATATGTCTGTTGAGAGCCTTAACACAGACTTGACAACCAGGCCAGCATAAGGTCCTGTGACATCCCAGAAAGAGGGAGGGGAGGAAGCTGCCTGTGCAGTTCTCAAGCACTTTTTTTCAAGCCGTTGGTTTTGAAGGCATTTGTCCGTAACCCTAAATGTCATCCATGATGCTCGGCACCTCGCTGTTAGTAGGGAAAGGGAACTCTTTTCAGGGGAAAACCAAAACTGCTTGTCCTGGGGGAGAACTCTTCCCCTTAGCACCATCTACCCACTGTTTATTTCCTTTCCTTCACAGAAAGCATCTACAAGGTATTGTAAAGCAACACAAAAATTCAACCACCTGGAAAGCTCGCAAAATTCAGCCTTTGATCTTTTAGGACACCTTCCTCCTTGTTACTGGTTTTTCATCTAGCTTGCTAAATTGATTATAAAAATAGAGTCTTTAAAACACTTGACATGGTTCTAACACATGAAACAGCAATGTGGTCATAGAAAGATTTTTTTTTACCATACAGTAAGCAAACCTGTTACAACCATATTTGCAAAACCGGGATGCTTATAAAAAAACAAAACAAATTAAAAAAACCTCACCTATCTCACTGTGAAATCTGTTGCATATCTGTATTTTTCCCCTCTCAGGGGATGGGATTTTTTTTCCTTTTTTTTCTTGTAGGGGCAGGCAAGTGAGTAGTATTCCTCACTTTTTAAAATTAAAGGTCAGAGGAGTACACTCCATGCTCAGGATGAAGAACTGCTCTGTTGTTGCACTCAGTGCCCTGTAATCTGTTTGCAGAGTTATTGTCAAGAGGAGAGGAGGCCCGTGACAGTAAAACATTGAGACCAACTACAGCAAACTGAAAGCACAAGTGCAACATGAAAGCCCAACACAAATGGACAAATTGTTCTGCCACGGGCATGCACAGCAGCCGTGACATTTCACCCCTATTTGAGCACTAAGCCCATGCCTAAGGTAGGGATTCCAGCCCATTCCTATGCGATGCTGACAGCAGCAGCAGAGGCTGGAGGATGTCTCTCTGAAGCACCACAGCTGCCTACCTGCTGGGAACATGCAATGGCAAAGTACATGCCAGGAAATAAATCTGTAGCTGGAAGACACTTAGGAGGAATCCCCCCTCCCTCCCAGACCAGTTCTAGCACTGCAGCAACTGGAGAGCAGGTGAGGGGATAAAGCAAGAGGATCCTACAGAGCCCCGAGGATTTCACTGCAGGAATGGCCCACAGGCCAGAGTGACAGTGATGCAACGTTAAAGGCACCAGATAACACCAATCTATTGGATTCAGCCACCTGCCAGACTGTACATGGAGACCATTCCCGTTTTAATTGGGGGGACAACTGATTCTTGCCAGCATGTACACAGATCTCTGAGGCATTGGCATAGGAAATGTCAGTGCTGTAACAGCCTTTAAGGAAACACTCCTCACAAGCCATGCAATTTCCATCTCTATTTCCAGCTCTTGAGACCAGCAGCTTAACCTTACTTTCACCTCCCTTTTGTGAGCTCTGCAGGCAAATCACGGGGGGAAGAGATGAGAGGTGGGGTAGGGGGGCAGCCACTTGAAAACCTGATGCTGGAGAGAAGGCTTCTGAAATGTTAAGGAGACTGCCCGACACACCAGCCCCCAGAGGAGTTAAATTCCACCACCATGAAACATTCTGCTGCTATTAAACAGCTTTTTTTGCTCATGTTTCAGGGCATCAGAAGAGGAAGTGAAACAGCATTAGCTGCTTCCTGACTTAATAGAAACCTTGGAACAACCATCAACACACACTTATACAGTCAAGACTATACACTGATGTGCATTTACGATTTTATCTTTCCAAATAGGCAAAGGAGATAAAGTACTATCTTGCAATTTTTTAAGAATACTATTTCCTCTTTCCCAACCAAGAACTCATTACTCAAAATGATCCTTTCATGCACTGGTGTAATTGAACGCTAGCACTCATTAGCATATTTCTTGTTTTAAGTACAGCATCAGAGAAATGGGAGTGAGAGGGTGGGAGGTACATGCAATGGAAGGATATAGAAATATATGATAAAAAGGTAAACGAGCTTTCAAAATATACCCAAGAGGCTGTGAGTATGCTGAAGTTCACCATTGTATCACCACAACAAACCCCCCCCCCCCTTTGATCTAGGGCCAAAAGTACATTATTGATAGTCAAAACACTGCCTAACTCTATTTCAGAATGATGTGACAATACTGGAGGAGGAAAAAAAGGGACAAATGGAATCCCTCTGTACATTCACAGTACCCTGTGAATAAAAAGCTAGAGAGACATATTAAACTGAAACAGTTCAAACGAAGTCTCCCTGGAGTTAAAACATTCCCACCCTACAATGTTTTTCAAGCTGCAAGGACTATTAAATAGTATTAATCTTTAGCAAGCATTTAGTGCTTTATGCATTCAGAGTGATAACAGGCGCATGCACACACACACACACACACACCAGCCTCCCCGAAAAACCAAGAAAAAATAATCCCACTGAGCAAAAGCCAGAAGAATTCTCCCTGTTCCTACATGGGGCAACACTATAGCAACACTCATCCTGCAGTTGGAGAAGACGGGACATAACCCCATGTGGTAGGATAAAGGAGAGAGGATGGCATCAAGCACACCATGAGTATCGGAAATACCCTTTCAACAGGGAAAGATGGACCAGCCTAATGGGAAAGCAGCACTGACAGCCTTTGCTCCTGTGCATGCTCAGGCCACCCAGGTTAAAGTCTAACTCCCATGTGGAACTGTTTATTACTAACATTAAACAGCTATACAGTAAGGGCAAGAACCAATGTGAACAAACCCAGCATTTTAAACATACCATCCGTTCCCCCACAAAACAAACAAAAAAACCGTCCTGTTTAATCATAAAAAGAAAATGTACAACTAGATGCAAATGGAGAGCAGAATGCAAGAAGGAATGAAAGCTGGAGTTTTTTTTCTACTGCCATGTAAAATCAGGAAAGGCTTTAGCAGAAGCGAGATTGATATAAGTGGACCATAAAAGAATAGGTGGGACTTTTTACACCTAATTTCTTTCTGAACCTAAATCTGCCTCAGAGATACTATGGAAAACACTTTCAAGTCTTTGGAAAAAAAACAAATCACTGGGGACTTGAAGGCCTCATTGTTTTCCCCAAACTTCATATGTCAACACATACACATGCATTAGAAAAACCCCTTACCTCCCTTCTGAGACATTAAATCCACACAATGTTTCTTGGAGAGGGTAAAAAGAAAATGTAGGTCAAGATGTTGAGATAGGGATTGCTTCTGAAAGATGAAAGCATAAGAGGACTAAGCTTTCATTCCTTATGTTTCTTTGAGATTTCAAACAGAGTGTTATTTGATAATGGCTCCTTTCAGAAAATTGGAATTTAATATAGCTAATTATAAGTTAGAGAATTAATGTACAGTCAGTACTCCAACAGAGCTGGTATACCATGCTGATGCTTTTTACCAGCATGTCCCCAGTGCTTATTATAGATCTTTTCTCCAAATACTAAGGCCAATCTGTTCTCACATTAGGCTGGATAGCCCAGGAGTTGGGATGGGGGAAAGGAAAGAAAGAAACCTCCACGGCTGGAACACTGAGCCTGCAGCAAGCAGCCTGGAGTTGCCGGCACAGCACAGCAGTGCATGGCACAGGAACAGATCCTCACACTTCAAAGGGAGCCCAGAAAATAAGAGGACAAAGACAATAACAAACACAAGTAGCTGCAGAGGAAAAGTACACTGAGAAAGAGTAAAATACCTTTTCCTCCTTCCAGTTAAAAGGGAGGAAAAAGGTTGTCAACAAAAGATGAAGAGCTCAGATAAACAGAGAGGGAGTACTCCTAATTGTCCAGTATTAACATGGAAGTATCTGAAAATTATTTGCCCTACGAGCAATCATAAGCTAAAAATCCTGACCTACATTTCACAGAGAGCAAGGGGTATAAATAGGAATATCTCTCACGACAGACACTGGCAGCAGATGCTGCTAGATTTGGACCAGGAACAGTTCCTCTGCAATTCTGAAGGAAGCCATGCCTCAGTGTATCAGGGACCTACACAGGTTTTGGATGCTCTGTTTCTAGTGATGGCACAAATGTGTTCAGCAACATCTGCTGCACATAGCTGATTAGTAAGTACAGCAAAACTGCAGCTTGTGTAGACTTAAACACACTCCATACTTCAGTGAATTTTGAGAGGGAAAATGTATGCTGTGGGAAACTCCTGCAATCCTTGAGGCTCCAGCAGCTTTCCCTTTGTTCTTCACTGTAGTTTCTGACTAAATACTAAGATAGCGTATTTCTTTAAGTTCTCAGATGAGCTCTGTATTGAGGTGCCAGTCAGAAGGGCCATACCCCAGTTTTTCCTCAAAACAGTACCTACAGTCAGTTGAGCTGCAAGCTTTGGGGTGGAGGGGTAGAGGGAAATGTCCACATTTTTACAAGTAGTTTCTTACACCTTAGCAAATTAATTCCTCTGAAGTCATATTTTCATTTGGCATGTCCCCACCTGGTTTTAGAGCAGGACCTATGTAAGTAGTGCTACCCTCCAAAATAATCTGCTTTAAAAAGGCCACCTCAGGAAAAAATCTGGCTCCACCTCATACTCCACATCCTGCTGAAATTGACACTACCACCTGCTCCTAAATCTTGGGGCTGAGAACTTCCTCTTTCGAGCTGCAGAATAGCATTCAACTTTAGAGCAAACAGACACACCAACCAAAAGCTCAGTGAGATTCCTCCTATTGTCCTGAGCACCCTTAGGGAACTGAAGACATCTCGTGACAAGAGGGCACCAAACCAGTACTTTTCCATTGCTTTCAACCTGAGTAAAGGGAAACAGCATGGAAAACACCACCTTCCTCAGCCTACTCTCCTTCCTGCTACCTGAAGAACTACCTAGTCAACAAAGGTCAGGAGGGATGGTAGCCACAAAACAAAAACTCAAAGTTATTTTCCTAAAACCTTGGTAAAATTTCTGAGCCCTTTGCCTGTACTGGCAGAATCTCTCCTGGAAGTAGGAAAGCACGGACTGAAGAGCAGACTCTTTCTCACAAGAGTCTGTCCCTTTCTAAGTTTCCCTGCAAATCTAGTTTTCATGGAACTATCCCCACTGACTCCAAAATTATTTGAGAGGCTTTAAATAGAAAACTACTGAGCAGTTATAATTTTGATCCATCCAGATGGCAATCCAGCACCATCTTGATATCCAGCTATTCCACAGAAACTGAAAGACTGCAAAACTTCCCCCATATACCTCAATATTCAAGTATTCTAAAGTATTTTTAACTCATTTTTCTGATCAGTCAACTATTTCTACAAAGTCTGCTTTCCAGGCTGTTAATGGCAGAAGCCTAGATCCACAACAGAAAGAAAGGTGGTTTTCTGTGCTAAGCAATGCCTTCACTAACGGCTCATTTATTCTACTTTATGAGCAGAGCACTTGTATATAACCCTGTGTAATATTGTGGATGTTAATCAACCTTCATGACTTTGCATGCCAGTTTTATTGGAGAGCCTTCCGTGCTGGCATAAAGGGGACACTGTACCAAACAGTCTTCCTCCAGCCTAGCAGAGATCAGCATCAGCTTGCAGCTCAAAAACCTTTTCACAAAGAACATTTACTCTTCAATTCTGGTCTCTTGTTAATGAGACTTTAAATATTCAAGGACAGCGCCATACTGTGCGAAGGTAATCTATGAAAGGGTGCATTTAAATCTACAATTGCAAACGGGCTGTGTTTATCTACTTAGATAAGACAGCCTTGTTCATTTCAATTAGAGAAGGTCAGTTCCAGGCAAATGTAAACTGTCATTTGAAGTTCATCCCTGCAGGACAATGAGATGAGGTAAAGCTTCTGGGACAGGTTTCCATCTAAATAAAACTTGACAAGTAGTCCCTAACCACAGACCTCATTGTTGCACAAAAGGCCATCTTCAATTGATTTTGGGGAGGGGGATAAGAGCAGCAAAACCCTCTGTTTCAAGAAGATTTGGAATTCAAGCCACATTCCTGCAACTTCTATCCCTTATTCATGACTTCCACCTGAAGGTAATTGCTGCTGACCTCCCGAGATGCAAAGAGGCAGAACAACTACTCTAGAAAGCACCAGATTTTATTATCTTGGCAAAACAGAGTTATTTGCTTACTGCCCCATCAAGTGGATTGTCACATTAAAGAGAAAAGTTTTGTGTCTTCTCCTTGAAAGAGAAACAGCATGTTTCTAGACAGATATGCCACAAGAAGCAAGATGAGGGAGGGGAGATTAAGTTCTGCATGCAGACTGAGTAACAGGAATGTGCCTCTCCCCAGCCCCACACCACTCCTGTGCCATGCCTCAGGTTTGCAGCTCCATGCAGTCTTATCACTTCCTTCTGGCATATGGAGCCAGAGACTGAGAGAGAGCCTGAGGGTCTGAAACAAGATCTCAGCATCCCAGCAAGGGAGCAGGGGTCAGAAGAAAACAAAAGGGGATGAAATTCCTCTTCAGCCCTCTCCATCTGATACACCTGTATGTGCATGCAGCAGTACAACCCAGGTGCCTTTCTTCAATGAGAAAATATATAGATATGAAAGGACACGCTTCTATCATTGCACCCTCTTGTTAACATTGTGACAGCTTTTCCACCCTGAACAGAAAGAAGTTTCCCACTTTGTGAAGAAAGGAAAAAACTGTACCCCCTCTGGGCCATTTTCATCACTTTTAAGCTTCTTTCAATCCATCCACATACACAGGAGGCATAACTTAAAAACACTGGGGTGCTTGCAGAGCATCTTTAAAAACAGTTGGCCATGAAATGCTTTCACCTTTCACAGCGCCAGAGACAACAACCACTGTCTGAGGAAGGTATTTTTAGGGAGAACCTGTTTTGAGACAACCTGGCCAGAAGAGAGTCCGTCAAGATGCAATTTAGCTCTAATATGTCTGTTTACACACATGCATGCACAAAGACTAAGAAGAGGCTGAACTGAAATATTTTTAAGGTCAACCACTACTGAAGCTGAGCGAGGGATGAAAGAAGGAGGAGAAAAATGCAGTTAAATGCTGGTGCGGTCTTTAGGCATTACTCGGAACGGCTGTCTGAGGCTGTCAAACCTTTAAGCAGGAAAAGTGGCTTATCTCCTGGCTTCCCAAATTGCACCAGAGGTCAGCTGATGAGGTTTCAGGAGTTTGCCAGCTCCATCCCTCTGTGGGATCTTTGGCAGATTGCTCCAGCTGGGCTCCTTCCAGCTCTTCCCTTTTTTCCATTTTAGCATATAGCTTGAATAAAGAAAACAAGATGAAGGCTTTCAAAGATAACGCAGTCTTTCACAAACAGATGCAGAACAAAGCACAGGAAATTCTGAGCAAAGTAAAAAATGAATGTTGTCTGTTCAGGGCTTATCTGGAATGAGTTAGCCTCTTAGTGGACCGATCTGAAACATCACACTGTCCTGACTGCGATTGCAATGCTCACTAACAGTTTCGTACGGGGAGAAAACAGGATGGGTAAGGGTGGAAATTCAGGCGTCTTTAGCTCTCAGAGATGGAAATTCTTTCAGATGTACCAGAAACAACATTTAAGAGTTAGGCTCATCACTGTCACCCCTTGTTGCCCTAAGCCCAAGGCTTCTGTACCTATACCTTTGACTTGACCAAAAATACCCTCCCAGAGTATTAAATTCATTTAAATTGGGAAACAAAGGGCATCAAAGGCAGGCTATTGAAAACATATATTCAACTCATTCTGAATACAACATCACCTTAACAGTTCGTAATAAATCTCTGCTAGTCACACACGCATACACACAAAGATTTAAAAATGCAGGCACATTTATTACTATGCAAAGCAATTTGCTATGACTTAACAGTATACATACCAGGCTATATTTATATTTTGGAAGACATTCACCCACAAGCTCTGGAACGTATCTGCTATGTGATGAACCTCTCATCACAATCAGTTACTTAAAGAGAGCAGTTATTTCAGAATGGTTTCTTGCAGATTTTAAATCAAAAAGATCCAAATTAAACCAAACTGGAATGTGGAGGCATGCACTCAGAGCACAGACCAATCACCCAGGCTGTTATGAGCCGTGAAATGAATGTGACTAATTCCTGAAGAGTTTCAATGCTCTAAAAAGGTGACTGATTTTCTTGCTTTTCACATCAGAAATTCTACATTCATATGTGGATCGATGACACTTAAAATAACGTGATACCAATCTATTGGTGCTTTCAGTTTACTCCACATCACTACAAGGACCCCCAAACCCATTTTGATTGGCATCCTATATTGTTAACAAGTCAAGGCCTCTGAACAGGTAATGTAGGGTATTTCAGGTGAAGAGTATGGTACATTGGCAGATTGTGTCAGGCAACTTGCTGAATTGGTTACTGGTCCCATCAGCAGCTACAGAATCTCAGCTTTTTCTTCTAAAACCGCCAGGGTTGACACAATAAGGCTTACAGCACACATGACACCTGCTCCAGTTAAATACAGGCTAATGGCCTTAGAAATGTCCTGCTGGAGCAAATAGTTCTCAAACTCTTCCAAACGGAAAGTTGTTTCTAAAATACCCCCACATCAAATAAAAACTGCTATGGAGGTTCTAGGACACTAGACAGCCCCTTGAAGGCTGAAAACATACTCTCTTCAATACTCTGAAAGCACTCCACAAATGTAGTCTTGCACTAAAAGCTCAAAGCTGTAGTGTAAGAATAATTAGTCAAAGGCCTTAATCAAAGCCAAGCAGAGACAGTTTCAGAAAATACAGTTCCCTAGGACTGACTACAGTAAACTGCATTACACAGTCTGTGTGTATGACTGAAACTTCTCTTTGCACTTACTTGTAATGCTCATTTATTTCCCATTACATTCCTATTTTCTTAATAAAATGGAGTATGCTATTTTAATGACTGATTTAGTGGTATGTCTTACTCTCATTTTTAAAATAAGTAAACTAGAATTGACAAAAGGTACAATTCTTGACAGAGCTGGCAATCCTATGAGGTAAAACCCCCACCACTCTTTTGGTTGTAAATGCCAGCCAAAAAGACACCATGGTGCAAATTTAGGATGGAGATTTTATGGTTGATAAAGAAGGAATGAAACAGTTTGCCTGTCCACACTCAAGGGTGCTCTTCAGACTGCTGATACAGAAAACAAACCCAAGACAGCAGCTATGCAGAATTACCCTGAGTCAAGGAAAGCAAAGTTGTTTTCTCTGTTAGTGTTAAGGCCAAGTTTTGTATCACAAACAGCCAACGCAACAAATTTCATCACTATGTAAGTGGTGAGTTTGGGGCTTTTTTGGTTTGGGTGGAGGCTTTCTTGGTGCGTTTGTGGGGTTTTGGGGGTGCTGGAGGTGGTTGATAGAACATCCTAAGTTAAAAGGGACCCACAGGGATCATCGAGTCCAACTCTCAGCCCTGCACAGCACCACCCCTAAGAGTCACACCATTCCTGGGAGCATTGTCCAAATGCTTCTCAAACTCTATTGGCCTTGGTGCTGCGATCACTTCCCCAGGGAGCCTGTTCCAGTGCCCAACCACCCTCTGGGTCAAAAAGCTTTTTCAAATATTCAGCCTAAACCTTCCCTGACCCATCTTCAGGCCATTCCCTCGAATCCTGTAACTGGGCACCACAGGAAAGAGATCAGTGCCTGCCCCTCCTCTTCCCCTCACAAGGAAGCTGTAACTGTGATGAGGCCTCTGCCAGTCTCCTCCAGGCTGAACAGACCAAGTGACCTCAGCTGCTCCCCACACGGCTTCCCCTCAAGGCTCTTCACCATCTTTGCAACCTTCCTTTGGACGCCAACAATTTTATGTGTTTCTTATATTGTGGTGTCCAAAGCAGCACACAGGACTCAAGGTGAGGCTGCAGCAGCACAGAGCAGAGCAGGACAATCACCTCTCTAGACCAATTGGAAATGGATTGATTTTTGGTTTGTTTGTTTTTAAGAGAAACATAAACCTAATACCTACACTTGTGAAGCACCTTTCAATGAACTTCTAAGCTGCATCTTTTTTTGCTCATATTCCTGGCAACTGTTGTCTCTCCTAGCATCCGAGGCTGTGGTTAGATGAGATGACTGTGCCAATCCTAAGGCTGTGGTTAGACAAGATGAATGTGCCAAGCCAAGCAGCTTGCTACTATCGAAAGGGATGAGCAATCTGGTATCCTTTTCCTCCAGCTTTCAGTCAAGGCACTCCAGTCCCCCATTTCCACCAAATGAGCACATGGTGTTCACCTGACCTCTCAATGAATGTGTGTAGTTCATTAAATTAGAAAAAAATTACTTATTTTTAAAATATTTTTTCTCTGGGCTTATTTTCTGCCCCGTTAGTACTCTGGACTGGTAGTACTGCATGGGCAGACAAATGACAGAGCCAGCACAAGGTACAAAGTGAAAGGAGGGGGGCCAGACCCATCAGGACTGCTGAACTCTTTCCCACCTTTCCTCACCTTATTTATTTTAGGCCTACAATAACTCAGTCTGCTACAGATTATGCACACGCCTCTGCAGACTCTTCACTGCCGATTTAATTTTCTATTACCTACAATAAGCAATATGCAAGGAGGCAAGGTTATTTTTAGAATTTGTTTGCCTAGAAATGCACTCAGGAGCAACAGAAGCTCTTTTTCGATAGTCATGAAATAAGTTTTAAGAAAAATCATTATACAATTTCTCTGTTTCACAGGTTAAAGAAATATCCATCCCTGTTATGTTTAAGAGGAAAAGGAATATGGGTGTCCAGTGAAAGAAAATTTTCTATCAGTCTTGTCAAACACTGAAATTTTATTAAGACAGGAGTGCAATTTGGATGGACATAATCAAATTTGGTAGATATCACTGAGGGCATAATTTGGCCTGGAAAATTTTTTATAAATGGTGATGATGGAAAAGGCAAAGAAGAACCTGTGTCAGCCAATGAACAAGCAAGTCCCTGGCAGGCTCAAAATTTATTCTATTCTAGGAAACAAAGAAAGGAAAAGAGATTTGAAAATTTTCAATGAAGCCCAACTCAAACATCCTGTTATTTATTTGTTAATCTTTAAATTCACTTGATAGCAAGCACCAACGTGAAAGTGATGTTGAGTGCCATGACAAATTTGCTCAAATGGTTTTTTTCTGAACCTTTTAGTTGAAAACATCTATATTTAATCACAGTCTAAAACTAGCCAAAAAGGCTGTTTACTCTGAATGTAAAGGGAAAATACTGCGAAGTTGAAAGAGGTATTTCTGTTTCTGTAAATGCATTTTTAAAATCCACTTACAGACAAGGGTCCTTGGCACAGTTACAATCTTCTACTAAAGCTTAGGAGACAGACAGACATTACCCACTGTCAACAAATGCAATCTCACATCACTGATGGAGTGAAAAGCTCCCTAGACAAACGTTAGCATAAAACCTTCTCGCAGTACTTAATTGCAGCCTTCAGAAATAAGAGATGAAGTTATCAGTACATCTGAACCATCACAGTGAATGAAGAGGGTGCTTTCTTGTTCAAAATTGAAGGCTGAGTAGCGATCCAGCCAGGGAAGGAGACCCACACCGCTCTGGGCACACAGAGGCGCAGCTGAAACAATAGCACTTCCCCAAGGGCTGCTGTGTTTTCATCTGCAGGAGTGAGAAGAGATGTGGTCTAAGGGAAGACGTGGCTGCCCAGCTGGCAGCTGCTGCCATCCCCTCTTAGTTAGCTTTTGGCAGATAATAAATGGCACTGAGCTGAAGCACCCAGCTTAGCAATGTTTAGGCATTTCTACCACATCTGTTGCGATTTTCGTGCCATGCCTGGACTATCATCTACATGGCCACAGAAAAGATTTCACCAACAAGCTGAAGGCAGATGAAGACAGTCCCATGCCACTCTATCACTGGGCACCTTCCTTTCCACATGGCTCACTGGGGAGCATGGACAGAAACCCCCATGCAGTGAGCTGAAAACATTTGAAAATGAATGCATTAATGACAAAAAGAGCTATTTTCAGATTGCACCGCTGCCTACCCCAACTGGCTTGAACAACCAGTGTGGAAGACAAGGGATGGGCAGACCCAGGAATCAGAGGTTGGTGCTGCCACTGGGTCTGGCACCACAGTCCCACCAAGAACTGTCTCAGAGGCTCCTGCCTCTCATTGTGGAGACCTATCATTTGTGGAAAAAACAACTCTCCAACAAAAGTCACATGAACTTTTGTGTGGGAATGGCTGAGGGCAGAAGCAGACCAGCACAGAGTAGTGGAGTCCCCAACCCTGGAGGTTTTCAAAAAACAACTGGACACAGTACTTACTGCTATGGTCCAGTTAACAAGGTAGTGATCAAAGGCTGGGAGTCTTTTCCAACCAAAATGATTCTGTGATGGGAGAAAAGGGCACCAGAAACTTTATGGTCCAACTACCACCTCCATCCATGGGCTGACACGGTTCCCACTCCATTTAAAGAAAATACATAAATAACAACCTTAAATGTAAGGTGAAATCTCTCAGAATAGCAAAATTACATTTTTTTTACTCATCTCTTTATTTACTTAGTGAACAAGACTTCTACTTCTGTCTTCAACCAAAGCATTCCCTCACAGACATTTGATTTAATAGATTATGCCTGATGTGAGCTTAACCTAGATGACATGTTTGGAAACTACCATGACACCTTTCTAGGACAAAGTATAACTGGTGAAAACAAACTATCTGCTTGAATAATTCTAACGTCTGGTTTGTCATCTCTGTAGATTAACTAACCATCTTAAACAAATAAGGAAACTTTGTCACTTTTTCCATTTCACTTCATCCATTCAAGAAACGCATTTCTGCATCACAAATTTCTTTCTTGCGAGTTTTGAAAAACAGAACTTAAAATCCTAGGTCATAAGAGTTTGCTTTATGATATAGTCTTTTGAGGGTACTGGATTTACTCTCATCAACAGAATGCAAGCCATTATTACATCTTTCATTGCCTTTTTTATAGCCTTATCTCACATTTTAAGCTACACAAGAAGAAAACAATTTCCCAAAGGATTTAGTTCTCCTTTTAGATGAAGATCTCTGAAAATTGGTATCACTATTCCAAACACCAATCCCTATTCTTAAAATCCTAACACAAATGACAGACAGCAGTAATCAAAATCACTAAAGAGGTCCCTCTGGGTTTTTCCAGCGCACGACCTTGTTTCCATAATCAGAGTTCCAGTATCTCTTTTAGGGCTGCAGAGAGTTTCTTGACAACCAGCACAAGCACCTTCTTCAAATTTTATATTCCCAAGTGCTGAAGAGGAACATGTAGGAAACAAAGGCCTACTGTAGGATGCTGTTCTGTATTCTGCAAATATCCAGAGCCAACATAAACACATATGCAATATAACCACTGATGCAACAACCAAAATATACCCACTCGCCTTTCTCTTTAAGCAGAACCACTTAAGTCACAAGGTTTCATACACAAACTGAAAATGGCAGGATTATTTTCAGGATACCAAGTAGATTTAATAGTGAAACAGAGACAGCTACAGTACTATAATACATTAAAGTGCCAAAAGTAATTTAAATTTTTATTTATTTTAAATTTTATTTTTATTATTCTGAGAGGCACCAGAGTTAATTGTCTCTGTGCCACTACCAGCACATCAGAGCTTGCAGAAACTTTAATACAGAAAAGACTCCTGTTAATGGGTTCATCTTCCACATTTAAAATTAATTTCCTTTTCACACTATCAATCAAAGAGGCACCATTATTCCAGCTACCTAATCATTAATGATACTACTGAACTCACCAGATGAAATACCGTTGACAATCATCTTCATACAAGTTTAGCTGCAGCTTCACAAACACTGGCAAAGGAACTTCTGTAGCATGTTTATCACACTTCAGCAGCTCCAAATTTATGAAAACTTCTTAAAGACACAAATTGCAAGGGACTGGTGTACCTTTTACGCTCCTCTATTGCTACAAATAAATACTTTCTACTAAAACAAATTACAGATTGCAAGTCTATAAATAAATAAATTTAAGGAATGGCAGTTATAAAATTAGACCTGAGAAAATCCCTCTGCATTACAGATGGTGGCACCAAGATCAAACCCTGCTACCCAGCTTTTTGCAGTCCCCTCAGATATTAGAAGCACACAAGACCAATCCATACTCCTGCACAGAGCAGGGAGTTCGGAGAACCTGAATCCCCCTCACACCCTTCCTCTCCACTTTTGAAAATGGTTACATCTGCCAGGTACTGAAATGTGACCTATTTGATTTTCAACAGTTACATAAATAGATCAATAAAAAATGGGTCACTCACATAAAACTATATTTAACTGCATGCTACCCTTTGGAATAACATGCAAGAAACAATGGATGTGGCCTGAAAGTTGAACGAAGGACACATACAAGGAAACGTTTTGTATTCCCAACAGTATGAAATTTGGGATCTAAGACTCATCCTTAAAATACTACACATTTCCCTGAATTCAAAATAGCTCAGTAATTTCTCAGGATGATCTTCTTTTTTCTCAGTCCACAGAGACCCATGGATTTGAAAATACATGGCTACATTTTTTTTGTCAAATGTAATGAACAAATTGCACATTTACATTGATTTTCTTGATGTCACTGCACAGTATCAATCCTCCTCCCTTTTGCTCATTTTTCTCTGCATAATGAAACATTCTTCCAAATATCAATGGCTAAAAAAAATGCTTTTGGACAGAGATGTTGAAACAGAGCAGTGCCAGACAGGACTTTTAAAAAATCATTTAGCAAACAGAAAGAGCAACATGGAATATCATTCTGGCTCAAATAAAAAAAACCCAACCCTCAAATAACTGGTCATCTGTTTCTGTGAAGGAGAAAAGCTCTGAAGATGTGAGCTCTGCTGCTGCCAGGGGAAGCCAGTGGCATACTCCATGTCTGGTACCTGCATTGACACAGCATTCCCAGCCAACTCACTTTTTATCTAAGCTGCCTTTGGAGAAAGTAGACACCATGAAAAACCTCAGTCATCCCGTAACCTGGCACATCATCAAAGCCTCCTAACACACAATTACTGTGCTTCATGCCTTTAGACTTTTTTCCTTTGACTAAACAAAACCCCCACAATGGAATAAGAAACTTTCCAAGAGAAATTGTGTTTGACAGAAGATCAATGATGCAGAGGTGTTGAAGGGAAAAAAGCCAATGCTGTTTTGTGTACACCTCCAAGCTTATAAATGGCTTGCTCTTAAAACTAGATGCCCCTTCCCATCAGATCAGTATTTGATATTATTACTGAACTAGGAAGTCTGAGGTCTTCTTTAATCACATTAAGGAGTTTGCAATTTCTTAATACAGTGAGTGTATCATGCTGCCTGTAGTTATCCATCCATTCCCCTAGTTTTTTGCCTTGTCGGCAGTAACACTCAGTGGAATCTGACTCACCATGTCAACAACACAAGCTACATATAAATATGAATAACCTACCAAGCAAGCACCCAGCTGCTGCTTTAATGCATTAGCACATGTATAGTTATGCACATGCTTAAAAGGAACGGACATAAACCTCCATAAAGAAACAAATAAGCTCTTGTGAGTGAAAACTGTAAGCCTGCCCAGAAATCTGAATCCTGCTAGTCATCACTTTCAAGGCTCAAGCCAGCATGACAAAGCCTTTTCAAGTAAGGGTCTAAGTGAATCTGAAAGAGACACACTTTATTTTCACCTCTCAGGACACCACAGCTTTTCAAGCAAGCTTTCAGGAAAGGGGAAGCAACAGATAATAACTGACTAGAGCATTAAAGAAATAAAATCCAATTCCTTTCAAGTTCCTGTCATCTAGGCTTGTCTGCATCTCTTTTTAATACCTTTAAACAACTGCTCTTTGAACTACTGAAGCAGGGGAGTCCAACATCACAGCGCTTGTGTCCTCTCAGCCCTTTAACTCTGTATGTAGATCCTCTGTGGACTTGGATCACTCCAGAGACAGATGCTTGCATCCAAGTGATAGTATGTAAATGCTGTCCAAGTGTACTTCCCCAAGGTAACTGAAGCCAATCATCTCTAAATGGTTACCTTCTCTGCTGACATACTCAGCTTATCAGGAAGTAGACTGACTAGAAGGGCTCATTTTCTCCGGATTGGCAGCCTGTCCCTGTCCTCCCACCTGGCACCTGCCCTGCACCCTGATCCCCAGTCAGCCAGAAACCAAAACATAAAGGTTGTTCAACCCGGCCATTTCAAGCACACCAGAAACAAGTTCCTCTGTGCAGATCAAAAGGGCATAGTGTATGCCAGATGGTACACTTGTCTCCTTCCCTGCTACAGCATGGGAAAAGGACTGAGTCCCTCCAGCAGTACGACAGAAGCATCTCACCGTTCACTGCCTTGAGGCTCCCGCTAATGCCATCGCTGTGCTGCCGCTTCTGTGCATTCTTGAACTCCTTCAGTGATAAATAAAGGACCTTCCGCACCACCCTCTCCTCTGACCAGGGAATCCCATCACTGTCATCCTAAAGGAGATGGAAACAGAAAGGAGACATTAGTTGCATGCACCTGAAACAAAACAAAAATATCAAACAAAACCAAACAAACCCCTAAAGCCTAGAGCTACACAAATTATTTTTAATTCAGAAAAAAAACCCAGAATATGAAAAACCTGAAGAAAAATACTATGCAAGAAAATGCAACCTGATCAGCTCTAACAGAGAACAGAAACATAAGTATTATCATCAAATCAGAGCATTAGTCCCTCTAATCCTTTATTCTGCAAACAGCAGTAGGCATGTACCAGGTGTTAGGCAGGAGGTAAAACTTAATTGTTAAAAATCCTTATAATGAATCCCTCATGGAGAAATTTATCACAGTCAGGAAGTGTTCTCCCAGGTAATTAAGAAAAAAACCAACAAAACACTAAAATGAATGTTGCAGAAATTGAAGAGGCAAGTTTGCTGAACCAACTTCTCTTGTTGCCATTTTGGCGTTTGTTTGTGCCTCTTGGCTCAGGTTATTTTTCTTTCTGGTTTAGTGATTTGCATTAATTGCAGTGTTTCAATGAAGTTGTACATTGATAACAATTAAGTTATTCTGAATTTATCTCAGCATAAAGCCAAGTGGAATTTGGCTCATGGGGCATATGTTTTCTACTTTATTTTTAGGAGACAAATGCTATTTTGTCAAAAGGAATATTATTCTATGTCAAATTTAGTACCTGCTTTAGTTAAAGTATTAATTCCCTGGAAAAGTATTTCCCTAAAGCCTTTAGCATTCAAATAAATTCAATCAGCAAACTGATATAAAGACATAAGTGAGATAGGTAAGTCATCATATTTTCATAAGCCCCATAACTGTCTTGGGGTCTTTGGAAATCACTATTTGAGCATTCTCAGGGGCTACATCATTGCCAAAGCAAAAGAACGTTTCTAGGCAGACCTTAAGTGGTAAGTGTACCACAACCATGTGTCACCCTGCACTGGAAACTCCACAAGCCCCATCAGCAATCCCCACCAGGAGGCAGGAGAGCTTAGAGCATGCCAAAGAAAAGACAGATACTGCCAACTTCCAAAAAAAATAAGCATAGTTTAGGGTGACCAGTAAAAGCTTTTTTTTTTTTTCTTCATCTAGTGACATATTGTCATTCAGCTGCTGCACTGTGATAAAAAACATTTCCACCCCTTGCTCTTCCCAACCCCCCCCCCCAAAATTCTAGGACAAATTACTTGGCAGGGGTTAAAAAACCAACCAAACCAAACCAACCAAACAAAAAAACCCAACAACAAAATAAGCAACACAATGAGCACAGTGAAAGGAGCCAGCATTTTGGCAGCAGGATGTGCATTTCGCACGAGGGACAAGCTACTACACTTTGAAGAAGGCTGAGCTATGCCCAGAGAGTTTTAGAGCATAGGCAGCTCTGGGCCAAGAAATCAAACTTTGTAACCCAACACCCACAGCAACCAAAAAAAGACAAAAAAATCTTTCAGCAAGCATTTTAAAGGGACTAGTACATCTAGTTATTTTGTCAACAAAGGTTTACACAAACAACTCTGGCTTACCATTTTACTGCCAATGCAGCTTAAGCCCTAACCAGAAGCAACACTAAACAGGAGAGTTCTGCAGCCCAATTTTAACAAAGCTTGCCCAAGGATGTCCTCATTTACATTCCCGCCACCAAGTGCCCAACGGGACATGATGCATTTCTGTTTCCACAGGAACTACTTAATAAATCCTTAAGGGAGTCAGGCTCAGTTAGGAAACAGTCATGAGCACCTTCAGCCCCTGCCCATGTGATGGACACTGGCCTGTGGACAACACTCACTCTCTTCACTGGCATTGATACTAGAAGTTGCACAAAAACTGGTTCCTGATCTCATTGGCCCATTTAGCCTAATAAAAACCCAGGAAATTTTTTTAAAAATAAAATTAAAAAGAAAAAAAATAAACCCAAAAGAAATTAAATCCACTCTGCCAGAATGTCTCACTGCAAGGAGCACATGGCAGTGTTCACTGCTTCAATAGTTACAGAGTGAAATCTGCTGATAGGACTGATCTTTAAATCAGCGTGTGCCGATCACAGGACCCTGGCACCAGTTAGCCACAATCCCTCCTGTGGAAGGGAAAGCACTCACCACTGCATGCCAGCGACCTCTGGTCTAGGCCACCCTCCTGTGAAGAGCCTGGAGTCATCCCCCTCTCCCCAGGCAATGTGTTGGATGCAAAAGGATGTCGTGCACCAACACTCAATTTTCTGGCAGCCAGGGTGTCTCCATGGCGCCAGCTGGTAGGCCCAGTAACGTGCAGGACATGGTCCCAGCCTGGGGGGCTGCCTGGGCATTAGTGCCACCAGCAAAAAGATTGGTCCCAGAAGGTGGAAACAAGGACCTCAGCACCCCCTGAAGCAGCTTTACACTACACTCAATTCCTGGAGCTGTAAAACTCCAGATGAACCATGCTGGCTTCATCTGCCCTGTGAAACAGCAGTGCTGCCTCCAGAAATGCACATGGAGAGTCTCTCCACACCAGAGCTCCCATCAGCCCAGTTGTGTCCAGGCTGCAGCCACTGTCCTGCCTGCACCGCTCTGCTGTGGGCTTCCCCTGCACATACCACCCACCTTGAAAAAAAGTCCTCAAGTTCTCCAGCATCATGTGCTACTCAAGGTCAGCAAAATAAGGGGCTAAGCTGCTGCCAACACCTGTATTCACATGGCTCCATATTGCAGGAGCAATAAAAAGGTTTTGTAATTGCCAAGCACATCTTCCCTGGAGCCCATGGCACAAAAGCAGCCGCATGCTGCAGAGCAGCTGACTCAGAGCCCAGCTGAACTGCAGCTCCCGCTCCCAACACGTTTAACCATAATTACATGGGTCACATCGCCTCTGCCTCATCACCCCAGCGGAGTGAGAGCCGTGGTGTGCTCGGGTGCCCACTCTGCACTCACACCACCAACTGCAAGAGTTATATCACTTTAGCAAAACATAACACACACCCAGAACCGCTTAGAAATATGGACAAGTGAAAGCCTTGAGGAATTTAATCTATGTAACTTCTCAACACCACCCCGCAACCCCCCCCACCAACCCAAGCTCAAAGGGACTGACTCAATTGCTGCCTTTAAATATTTCCACAGGGAGTAGAGATTTGTTAATAGATGGCTCTCGAGGCTGGCAGAGAGGGGTATAATATCATCCAACAGCTGGAATTCGATTCAGAAAAATGTAAGACAGAATTAAAGAACAATTTCTGCAACTGTGCAAGTAATTAGCCATTGAAACTACTTATGGGGAACTAATGGATTGTCCATTATTGACTCAGACCCAAAAAAGGACTGAATAACATCTTAAACTGTAGCTTCATCACCACAAGCCCACAACCTTCACTGTGCATGTTAGCTGAGATGATTTCTGCCTCCCAATATGACAATAAGATTATCTTATAAACTCAGAATAAAACCAACAGATGCAAACAACCAGGGAAACCCTGGGGCAGAATTAAGAAATGCAACTGCACCATTTCCTATAAATTAAATTTTTTTTTAAAAATCATGCCACCTTCATTGTTATGCCATTTCAGGGAACCACACATGGTACATTTATGTCTGAACTTCAGCGACCATAACACATGTCTAATCAATATATAACAATAATGATATATAATACACGTTGATACATAATGTGTATATATTTGCAAAGAAAGTAAAATGTGTACCACCTGTACCTTTCATCATTCACCTACAGCTTAGGTCCTTGTTTCCTGCAGTCCAGCTGCCTGGTGTGCATATCTGGCCTGCACACAGCCTTCCTATTTCCAAAATTATACTCAAATCGTAATTTTTAAGAAGCAGAAGCAAGGGGCAGGCTTCACACCACCTCGTGGGCAGGTGAAATGTCAGCCTGAAACCATGAGAGCTGCTGAGTTCCTTGGGCAGCAGCAGCAGCAGAAGGCATGGCTCAAGCTTCTCCCTTCATTCATTGCAGATACAGCATTCTTCAGACTGGCCCAGCCTTCCCTTAAGCAAACAGGAGTCATAGTTCACACAGTAAAACAAAGCTGGAACAAAGGGGAACGCATGCAGCACTCTATGTTATTTGCTTTAATTTTTATGTAAATACTTTTACAGCAGTGATGGTTTTACTTGAAAAGTCAGGACTTTGTAAGGTACAAAGATACTTATAAGCATGTGTGTTATGACTCATGTGGCTGGCATGTTTCCAGCTCTCTCTTTGGGTCTTTCCCAAGCACCCATCTCCTGACCTCATTCTTCATGCCAGGTTGCAAAAAGCAAAACAACAAAATGCAAACTTCCTCTTTTTTCTTTTTCCAGCATTGCATCCAACACTCGGTTAAAATCACTGGGGCACCCAATGCCCTAAATGAATATGCTTTCATGGTTCAACAGCCCTCAGAGTCTTTCCTGCAGATGTAAGAAGGTCATTCTGAAGCAATGGGAAAAATAAACCACAAGTTTCTACCTTTTTCTCAAGGATATTTTTCAAGGAGAACTATTGCAAAGGGTGGCTTTTACTGCATTTATAGCAACATAAAAAAATATGTCTGTTGTATGAAAAACAGACAACACATTTTCATAGATCATACAAATTACTTTTCAGCTAAAAGACCGAGATGGAAGTGTTTGTTTACTAGATTCAAGACTTGCAACAGATTTTTGCCTTTTGGCTGTATATCAGTGGAAAACAGTTATACCTGTTTTTCTCTGAAAGTCAGACCAAAGAGGAATTGGTGGAAAACCCAGATTCACCTTCCTAGGCTGAGAGAGATCCTTCCGTGCAGTCTTGGGCGAGTTACTGCTGCTAAGCATGATTAGCACTTATTAGCAATTACCTTACTCACTCACAAAGCCTAATTTCTCAGTATCTGTATGGCACAGAGTGAATGTCATGAGAAACTGCAAAGTCTTGCTGCTGTATGAACACACGGACTTCCCCTGCTGCCTTAGCAGAGGTCTCCATGGTATCACGAAGTTCCATCAGCTTCCTCACCACCCCACACAGCAGACAGAAACCACACTGTTGGTCCATTGGTGTAACCTCCCTCCCTGAGTACCCTGCAGGACCCAGTTACATGACCAGACAGCAGAAGCTCTGCGCAGCACAAACTCTCAGCAACAGTTAGAACTACCAGGTTAACCATTTGAAACTAACTGTAATATATTCAACCGAAGCTCCATAAATCAAGGTTTTTGGCTCCTTCTGGCAGTTATCATGCTGCTTGGACTTCTTACAGCCAAGCAGAGCATGGTGCAAACCAGTTATACTCATATATACCCACAGTAATATCCTTGTAGTCTTTTGCTTACTATCAAGGTCCCTCCACTCCCTTCTACTCTCAGAATAAAGTTCGCACTTATTTAATATTTAACCTTTTAATCAAGTTTAACTATCCAGAGCGGATGTAGCAGTTTCTCATTTAAAACAAACTGCTTATATTCAGTGAGAAAAAATAAAGCCTCATGAATGGCTTAAGCTGATGAAGATTGATACAGCTTAGAGACTTTATAGTAGAGTGACTCATGCCTTCTGGAAAATGTAATCTGTTCCGTCTAGTTTAGGAAAATAGGTCATGTTTTAAAAATGTGCTAACTAACATGAAGAAAGGGGAAATTTCCTTCATTAATGGCTCTGTTTTAGCTTTTAAGTCTATCTGGTAATTATAGCTACTTTTTCCCCTTCTACTTCCAGAAAACTTCCCCAAAGAACTCACATTACATTACAGCTCCTGACTTGAAGAACCAATGTTATCATGGCAAAGAAGCAGTGGAAGAAAATAAAAATCTTTCTTCTTCCTGCTTTAGCACTTCTCCCACAGCTTTCATCCCCTGCAATCTCCTATTGGTCTACACTCTTTCACTGCCTTCTGCTGCACCAGGGACTGCATTTCCTCCTTTCAGATGAATTACAAAGAGCAGTATGGGAGAGAAGCGCTCTGTTTTTTGGGTCACTAAAGGCCTCGGGCACTTTTAGACCCCGTGAGCTTCAACCTGCTCTTGCAAAAATACATTCTGGTAGAAGAGTTACAGTCAACATTCTCCAAATACATGTCACTCCCAGAAGTGAGGCATAAAAAAAAGTTCCTAAATTTATCTTAGGCCTAAAAATGAAGTATTTAAAAACAACCGGTTCATGTGTTAATTTTTCTCTTACATAAACTTAAAGAGGCCTTGATGATGTTTCTGTACCTCTAGAAAATTATTACTCAGTATGAAACCAGTGAAAGCTTACAAGCTGTCAACGGTTTCCCATATCAGTCCACCAAGATAAACACTAAAAAAAAACCAGAAAAAAAGGCAAAGCCCAAAGAAATCCAGAGTAAAGACAGGTCTAAAGTTTCTTTATTTATCACCTTGCAGTACAACTTCAACTCGAACCATCTCATTGAGAGCACTGACTCCACAGCTATGACTTTCTTAGGTCAGATTAGGAATCTAAACAACCATTTTGCACCCAGAGCATCTGAGCTTTGGGATCTGACATGAACTGAGGGTGGTAGAATGCTGGTAGAAGGAGGTATGGAGGTGTAAGGCAATTATTCAGACTGAGGGAGTGGTTTTCATAACCAGCTTCATTCACCTGACACCACATGGGACACACCTGCTCCAAACCCAATGCCAGCGTTAGCCCTTTATGCGCCCATTTGACCAGCTTGATGAGAAGAGTCAAAATCTCATCCCAAGACAAGAAAAACTGTCTCCATCCAGATCAGCTTCCTTATTCCTAACTACGTGACCAAACGGTGACTACTGGGGCAGAGAAAAAAGTGGGATTGTCCCTTTGCACAGCAACTTACATTTGGAGGGATGCAAGCCCATCACAGCACCCAAACATGACAGTCATGATGAGGAAGGGAGAGCATCATATTCAGGAAATGAAAGCCACCTTGCTGTAATGTAACTACTGTGAACCCCAAATACCTCAACTGTGTTCTGCTGAACCTTACCTACTTTTTCCAAAATGAATGATGTACTTCAGAGAAGTGAAAGGGGAACATAAAGGGGTGGCAGGCTATCTGTTACAGGGGCAGGGCCTGCAGCAATTCAGGTAGGTCACAGCCTGACAAGGTACAATATTCTGTCAGACCATCATCTGTAGACAATTTATGCCTGAGAAAAAGCTCTTGATAAACAGGTTCCTTACCTGGTGCTCTCTTCAAATAAAGGGAACGTCCCCTAAAATGTACATTGAATGATCTTTGAAAAGGTATGCTGTATAGAAGTACATGCCTCCCAGGCAGAAACCAAAATAATTTAAGCATCATTTCCTGTGTTGGTGAAATGGTCTAAATCTTCCTTAAAAGAAAAACAAAGAAACCAACCTGATGGGTGATGCTTACACTACAAGTCTTCACTTCTCTGAAACACCATGAAATAATGTATATTTATCTTTGATTACATAGTACAAAAAAAAAAAAATACAGCTGAAATTGGATTAGAAACTTCTGCTGAAAAACAATTTATTGCATAACACAACTCTGACAGCCTGTGTTTCTGGCCACCAACTGAGCCTTTATAAAAATCTGCTGGGCAGCTGCCAAATCAGTTCTTTGAGTCTTGGCATGTCCAACATCTGAGACAGTAGTCAAGGCAGCCACATGTCCCATGCCATCCACAGCCCCATGCTTTTACGGTTAAATGGTACTGTCAAAGAACTGAGTAGCATGTGCCAGTGAACGAACACACAAAGGTAAAAAAATCTCCTGCAGCTGCGGATCTGACAACTCTGATCATGCTGCAGAAGACCAAGAGCCACAACAGGATTTCTTCTTTTTCACGATCTGGTATTAATTTGAACATAAAAGCAGCTTAAGAAGAGGGGAGAAAGCGAAGCAAGAAGGGTAGTAAGCTCCAAAAAAAATCTCTACACTCCTAGATGAAAATCATTTATAAATTTTACATTCCAAATATTCTGAGTCTGTCTTCAGTTCTAATTAAAACTCTCCACCAAGTACACTTCAGTTAGACACATAAAATCCAGTATGCAAAGAGTATTCAGCAGCTCAACATAATTAAAATCAAATATATTCTTTCTAATTAATTTCATTTTGATTCCGTTCATATTCTTATAAAGGTGTTCGAGCTCTTGAATGCAGACATATGAATACAGTCCAATAAAAAGCATTTTCTGCAGTTTAAATGTCTGATAAGACCTAAATATGCGTATGGCTAATCCAATCCTGCTGCATATTGCTAATTATATTAAGACTTTTTTCCACTCTCAACCAGAAAGCCTGACCCTCAACTTGAGAAATACTAACCACTTCTGCATGCCAAAATAGCGTACACATAGTAGGGAAGAGAGAAAGATAAAACTAGTGTGTTATAAATTTGCCTTCCATATTTTGATGGGAATTTAAAGAGACCTAATTTTTTGGTGTCTCACAGTGTCTGAAAGGTTGGTCAGTGGCATCAGTATTTTAGAGAAGCTGAAGAATTGTTGATGTGTTTAGCATTTATCTTCACAAGTACAACATGAGGTCTATGTTTACACCATTTCTTTAGTCAGACTGTGTTACCTGGATGCTGAAGCCTTGCCTATAACACAGGAAAAGATCTGCTCATCTATCTGCTTCCTAGGAGTACAGTAGTATTTGTGTGTGCATGTATCCATATCTGTCTATCTGTATATCAGCAAAAATGTGCATCTGTGAATACAGAACTTCGACTGCTCCCTCAGTGAAATAAGAACAGCAGCCCAAAGCCTGTGTAATTTAGCTACATTGTTTAATATAGCTGTGCCCACCAGGACCGTGATGCCTTCTAGGCTTGAGGCTGTGGATGAAGGTCCCCTTGAGAATCTGGGGAAGGACACCAGGATACCCCTGCTGGATGACCCTGTACTCACCCCCATTTAAACCTTTCCAGTATGAATGGGTTTCACTGGTTTAAAGGAACCAAGGAGGAAATTTTGGCTCACCTGACACACTTTGATGGCACTGCAGTAGCTCATGCCTACATGAGCAGCTCCACCAGCAAAGCCCTGCAAGAGGACCACGGCCAGCAGTGAAGAGCATGGCATTGCCAAAGCTGGGGCATGGCAAACTCTACCCACAAAGTAACTTGCGCTGTGATGGATCTGCAAGTTTGCATAAATGCGACCCAAAGCAGGTCCGGCTGATGCAAGGAGTCCCTTGTCTTAGCTTGGAAATGTTTAACTGGATTTCTTCTGCTTTCATGACAGTCTACAGGATGTCCATCATTCAGGCAATCATCGGGTTTAAAAATAGATTTAAACAAAAAAACAACAAAAAAAATCCGGGTCATCTTTTAACTCAGGGTGGGGTAATGAACAGCCAAATATGCTGAACCTATTGCTGGGAAGCCTCAGGATACTGGTGCCTGAATCAAATTTACTGAGCCTGATGGGGAACCAAATCAGCTGAATTTATACAGGCTCCTGAGATCGACACAGTGATACTGGACTGAAAGTGTGACATGTTGATTTTGCTTGATGTACTTCCCAAGAAGAGAGATTTCTATCAGAATCATTTTTGTCCTTGTTTACATTCCCAACTGGCAGAATATCCTTTAAAGCTAGAAGGGAAGTATCCATTGAAGCCGGGAGATAGAAACTAAACCTACACTCCTTGCTCCTAAGCCAATTAAAGGACACATATGAGGAGACTCTAAAGCCACTCTAAATGTATTTTCAGGTCAGTGTAGTTATATCAGTAAATTTTCTGCACAAAGGTAAGCTATATAAGCAGTGAACATTCACACTCTAAGGCTTTTCCAAGCTCACTCTTCAGTATTAAATACATCTGACATCCAAAACATTACCCAGCAAACGAATAATGGTTTTGTAGTAGCACAGGGAAGCAAATAATAAAACAGACATTTCTCTGTGAGGCCATTGCTCAGTAGCAAATCAGGTGAACGTATCCAAGTTATCTCCCCAGAAGGCCTGTGAAACATTTCTCAAAATAACCAGTGCCAGAGGGTAGAAGACCACTACCTGGAACAGAAGTTGCAGAAGATCACTTAAGAGTATCTAAGTCAAGAATTTCAGACTGATCAACACCAAAGCACTGCTTTGCCACTCGCAAGCTCCATGAGATCTGTTTGGGTTGGCGCTCAATTCCCTCATCCCTCCTCCACTCCCTGATCAATGGCAACAGTCAAACTTTACTGGAGATATTAGAAGTACATCAAAGACAACCATTAAGCTTTTAAGTGCACTAATTGACATTTTAGCACTTACAAATCCATCTATGTGTTCTATCACTCAATTTAAGAGACTTGCTACCCTGCCTAGTAAGAGTTCCCTGTGTTTTTAGTGGCTAGAGGGGGATTTTCAAAGCTACGTTTTTTCCCCTCAGACAGGATTTTAGAGAATTCAAATTACAAATAATGCACTTCAAAAAGTAACACGTTTCACAAATTTAAGAGCTCTTCCATAAAAGCTGTAAATGGCATCACAGCTATAACTCACAGGCTTCTAAGCTCCAATGAATTCTGCAGCTGTTGTGGCACATTGAAGCCAAATCATTGTTACCTTCACACCACCCCAACTGTAAACTCCAGCTATGATATTACTAACTGCACAGTGCTACATGAAAAATAGAAGGGAAAAAAGGAACCCCTGCATGATTTTGCAGCTCCTTCTTTCTTCCTTCAAAAAGCCAGCATAAAACAGATGGTAAAACCGTGAGGGAGTGCTTTAGGTTTTCCTACAATGACTATTCCGCAACAGGATCCAGGGAAGCATTTCAGAATAACCATCCTCATGGATGCTGTAACATTAGAGGATACAGCACTCCCCTCCCCAGGTATGGGGACCTACAGCAGACAAGCTGCTACCTATGGCCAAGCCCAGCCTCTGATTACAGAAGAGCATCTCAATGACAGCAGGTCTGGACTCTTCTATTACTGTCACATACCAACATGTTCACCTTCTGTTCTGTTACAGAAATGCTCATTCAGTCCCAATATTTAAGGCAACAAGAAAGATCAAATTAAATTCCTAGGGTTTTAAGCCATTCAGTTCATTGCTAGATCTATTTTAGGGTCTGAGGCTGCCAGCCACCCCCACAGAATCTGCGTGCTAAACAAGGCTTTTGACAGGCTTGTTTATACCTTCTGCAGCAATCAAAGGCAAAACATTACAAATCAAAGAACCAGGAGACAAATACTGTACTGTGCATAAGAGAAACCTCAAAAAGCTAGCCAGCAGCAAACCTGCTGCTCACCAAGCCCCGCAGAGCAGTATGAGATAACACAGGAAAACAGAAATGGATAGTTAAGTAAGAACAGGCTTGTGCTGTACATATGCAAACATCTGCAGGCAGGATCTCTGAAGCACACATCCATCAAAAGAAGCAGATGCAGAATCACAAGAAAAGGAGTAGCAAAAGAATTTATTCATTTCTCTGAAAGTACCATGGGGAAAGGCCACAATTTAAGAATTCCAGTTTAAAGATTGCAGGGGACTTTAGATTTTTACTGGTACCAGAAAACCAACAATGAAAAGAAGCAGGCATGGACAATGTACAGTACTTCTGAGGCTGGGATTTGAATGGAAATGGCAAAGGCTGTATTTTGAGGCCTAGGCAGGCACACCACACAAGGCAGTTGCCTTCAATCCATGTCCTTCCTTAGAGAAGGCAAAATCACATTTTCTGTTCAATTTTCCTCTGTGGAACATGTCATATGGATGGAGTCCATCTGACTCAGTAACACACTCACTATGAACTGCACAGGCCATACTTCAACAAACCTGCCATGTCAGGGAAGCATCTAAGATGTATGTTAAAATTACACCCAGAAGAAATTCAGCAGTACACCTTTGCCACTGTGTTCCTTTAAACCTTTCACCTCTTAAACTGCAAGTTCAATGTCAGATTATAAACATCGTAAAAGCTCATAAAACCCAATCATAAACCTGCCAGCTCATTTCAAGATTATTTGCTTTTAGCCTTGCAAAAACATCATAAGGAGTCCAAGAATTGCATAATTTCTCTGCAAACTCTCCAACCCTTCATCTGCATCAAGCTAAAGGGTAGGCAGGTGTTACAGCCTTACCTCAGAGAAAGACCTTTGCAGGTGATTTTCACAACACATCACCTGCCTGCTAAACCATCCACAGCAACACCCCCAACAACAGCTTCTGACAAAATCACCTACTGCTTCACCTTTCTCTTGCAAAATCTAGCTTTGCATGACCAAGACATGAAAACCTTCTTCAACTGCAGCAGGAGCAAATGCAATGTTCAGATTTTTGGGACAACTCTGTGGGGCCCCATGTAGCATTGCCTACCTCCAGCCCTCCCAAAGACTGAGCCAGGCGCCACTGCAGCTGCCCAGGGAGTGGGCAGAAGCACAGGCTCATAGACACTTCCCCACACATCATCAGCATCAGGTGCTCACTGTTTGCATTAGCCTGCTGTAGGCCTTATGTGGGCTGGATTTCCTGCATGACCAGCCACATCATTTCAACCCTCCCAAGGGAAAAGACTGTGGGCTTGATGGGAGCTGTCTGTTGCTTCTCTGAGGAAAAGGACAGTTTTAGTGAAATGAAATTGTCACGTGGGCCTAAACAGAGCAGGGCTTATCAAAAACAGGTTTTTGCCAAAACATTGCAGGAACTGGCTAAATCACATCTAGCAACATCACAGTGATGGTTACAAAGGGCGTTTGCGATCGAGTCTGTGATTTGACCATACCCACAGCACCAACAATAAATTCAGCCTAAACTTCACACTTCAAGCACACAGCAAACCACTCTGGTTTTCAGCTTTGCTGTGTGCTTGCAGAAGGCAAAACAGGGTAGCCAAAAGAGGGAAGGAAAAAAACGAAGACTTGATTAGAGCAGCCCTACATTTTTAGGCATCGATCATCCCTTGCAGTCTCTTGGCAAATGAGGTGGCAACAGAGAATCATCCAGGCAAGTTTAGGAGCTGTGCTTCTGTTTATTTTAATTTGCCGTCTATTGATTCTGCTGTTTTGTTAGCTCATTCATGAGTAATGCTGGAACTGGAGGCTGAATGCAATGATGGACTGGGCAAAGCAGATGTATCCACCCAAAGAGGGAACCTCCTCAGCCACCAGCCTCTGCTCCCCGCAAACAAGCAGACCCATCAGAGCCCAGCACCATTCCTGTGATGCTGCAGGCAGGCAAAAGATCAACAATTCATCATTTTAACCCACTGTAATTCCTTACCAAAAGGCCAGGACAGATACAAGGAGGAAGAACAGACTAGTGATGATTACATTTCATGTTTTGGGCAGACACAAATTTGGTAATTTCATTTTCCTACTGGAGCAGTCTCAGATGCACTGGGCACGTGATCGCATCCAGTCACATTAGATGAATGCAACACCCTCTGAGAGCAGCAGCTCCAACAGGATGGGGGGATGCAGCTATGTGTGCCATGGGAAAGCAGATCGTGCTGAATCCTTATTAAATTTAAAAAAAAAAAAAAAAAAAAGTAACTTGTTTAAATGCCTTTGCATCGCTGGGTGACCTACTCCTCCCTGTGACTCCTGCATCCTAGCCCTTGCAAGTCACTGCATACAGATGTAGCAGCAATGGTACGGCTTAATCAGTTAATGTTTTCACAACACATATTTCAAATATTAAGCACTTATTGAAGACTTAGAAGTTACTGTGTAAATATTTGTATTATATTATACTGCTAACGCTTCCTTGCCAACTGTGGAATTTTAAATCTATCTCATCTGATAAAGCTTTATTTACATATCACACTGCTCTCGATACTCAACAAAGCGAACTGACTAAATTTACAGCAACTCCATTCAAGGAGTACTTGTCAGGAAAGAGCAATTCAATGACTTTCAGTCTCTGCTGTGTGACCAAACTAAACCCTGGGCAGTCATGTGGCTTGTTTTGGGTTGACATTAACTGTTTTCACTAGGCAACAATGCTCCCAGGGAAAGCATTGCACAAATGCACCTTGCTCTTAAAATATGACGCAATCAGCACAGTCTACACTGAGAGCTATATGCTCCCAACACAGAGTCTCTGCTCAAAATCTGGGAAGCTGCTAGTGCCCACTGACCTTACAACCACAGCACTGCTGCAGTTGCTTCAGCCCTCTGAAGGAGGCTCCCAGGATGCTATGATGTCCTCAGCTACCAAAATAGTCCCGGGGTACCAGAGGGTAGAGACAGGATTTCAGCCACCAGTTACACGTAGAGCCAGCAGAGTTTGTCACATTTATTTGAGTCAGATTATCACCTCCCACTATTTTACAAGAAGGGAAGGCCATGAGAAGCTGCTAACGCTCAGACAAGCAGTTAATGCTTGGCAAAACATGATCAAGATGCAACCAACAGCAAATGCAAACACCATTATGAGTCCCAAGGTAACTTATGTGGAAAAAATAACAGCCACCAAAATGTGGTGAAGTTTTTTTTTTCTATTTCTGAAAAATATGACAGCTTTAAATGGCCTGGTTTTCCACACAAGCTTTAGGAAATACTGTGCAAACCCCTTCTCCCCCACAAAAAACCCTAAAAAGCATAAGAAGACTTATGGGACTTCATATCAACTCCAACAGTTGATATCAAGTTGATCATAACAGCATCTCTGAAAAATCTGAGTGTCTTAAAGCACTCACAGCGTTAAAGAAAACCCTGTAGTACAATAATAATCTGTTTACTCACTGAATCCAACTCGTAGATTTAATCTTTATTTTACATACTGAAGGAATATTTACTCTCTGATGAACTTAGTTAGACTTGCACAATCATATGTTGAAAAGGAAAAAAAATAGAGTTGAAGTTGCATGCTACCTTTCAACAGCTCTGCCAGCTGGAAAAATGCCATCAATTGTCTGTTCCCTACGTGACTCGAAAGCAGAGGAGTCTGCTTAATAGAAATTCACTCAATTTCACCTTGTTTACTTCAGGTTTAAGAAAACGGCCAGGAAGAAGATAGATTATATATTTTTCCTTTTAAGAATATCCCCCTGTCTTTCTTAGTAACAAGTTTTTAGTTTCAGACCAAATTTATGACATTTCTAATCGAAAGTGTTAAGGAAATTGGAAGAACAAAGTAGAAAAGGATATTTTTTAGAAGAATTTTCCTTAGTTTCAAAATGTAAACAGTATCATACTAAGAAAATAGAAGTACCTTCAAGGATTCTGTATGTGTTACTACCAAGCTATGCATTCATGCAGTGTATGTACATTTCTGTTCTGGAGGATTACGTTCCACTTCCACAGAAAGTCACAGGCACATATAAACAAATAGCATAAAGCAACAGTTTTTGTCAACTCGTTTATTCAAGAAAAATGAAATTCGGTACGTGTCACTTTCGCACAGTCCTTTACCCTACCTTTTGCTATGCACAGGAAAGGACAGATAGACGTACACACAAAGAAGTACAGGACATGTATTGCCCATGAGCTGCTGTGTCTCAAGCCACAGCCAGCAGAGCTGAAGCTCTGTCACTCACAGCCCTGACAGTGGCCCAATTCACTTGCCCCAGCCTGCTACAGATAAATAAACCAGGAGCACATTGTCCACATATATCTGTCTTTTTTTCCCCCCACCTTACCAGTCAAGAAATGCTACTAATACAACAATTACTTTACCATATAAATCTCAGGTTAATAAAAAGACCATGCTTTGAATGACAATATCAACTTTGCCATCACAGAACTAACTCTTTTTTCCCTAGAAATAAATTTTATTATCCGGAAACTGAACCCTGAGTGGTGAATTGGTAGCTTTCTTTCTCAGACGCTTCAATACATTAAGTGCTTTGCATTATGGACAGATCAACTGCCCATTCACTAAGGAAGGTTACCAAAGTGATGCTGTAATCTCATTTAGCTTCCCAGTGTTTACCTTCTACAGCCAGTCTTGGATAGCAGGGGGAAAAAAACAAACCATGCAAGAATAAAGCTGGGACGTTTCAAATGTGGAATGAGAAAATACTTACTTCTCAGGTTAGAGATCCTTTTTCTCCAGCTACCTCACCAAAAAAGTATGGTGCCAGAAGTACCAGGAGGTAGAAAGAGATTTACAGACTGGAAATGTTTTGAAATGTAAATGAAAAAGGCAGCAAATCAAAATGCTGTGAAACTTACTTAACAGTTAAACAATCTAGTGCATTTTACAGCAAACTTCATTAGGTAAAAATTTGGATTCATGATCAAAAATACACACAAGACCAAGGTAATGAAAAGGAAGATTAAAAAGACATAAATCACAAAGTTTGAAAGCAATCATTCCATTTGCACATTTTTTCTGTGTTTCTGCCCTGTAACACTTGCCAGGGATGGTAATCTGTTAAGATGCTCACAAAAAAAACCCTCTTTCCTATAATAATAAAACCTCTTATTCCTGTTGCAGAATAGGTTCTGAGCTGAAAACTACTGGAACCTGGAAAATGGACTGGGAAAATAAAAAGCTCAAAATTCATCTCCAGAAAGACTGAGAAGGGTAGTAGGAGGAAAACAAACAAAGTTACTGGTGCAAAAATAATATATTTTGCCTCAGTCAGGTAAGAAACATGAAATAATAATTTAAAAAACACAGTTAAGAGAAATAGGACAAAAAATTGGCAGTGAGAGAAGGCTGACCAGAGTCTTCACTTCAGGCAAGCCACCAACCTGAGGAACAATTTTTACCTCTGAACAATAACCAGAGTTTGGTGTACAGTGTGCTAGAAGTGGAGGCACACGGAGAGGGGAAGAGCGGGAAAGCAAGGCTGGGTGAAAGGCCAGCACGGTGTTGGGAAATCCCTGGCATATGCCTGAGTGTGCAGAACTAAGCCTAAAAAATGAAGCGTTCACAGACCTCTAAGTATTTAATATTGCAGAGTTGCACACAGTACGCCACTGCTGAATGCCACATCCAATTTCACCCACAAATAAATCGTTTTTATGTGGAATTTCCAGGAAGTAATGCATGCTTGTCTGCTTGTGCTGAAATCACTCCTTTTCTTTGCACTGCAGACATGCATAACCAGAAACACGGCTGGCCTAGGATAAGCACTCAAGGACGCAGCATCATCTATGATGCAGATGGCACCATGACCTGGTTCCGTAATAAATCTTATTTTAATTTAGAAAACAGTTTTAAGATCCTGAACATGTTAATTAATGTGAGGAGGTGATGCTAAGGGAAAGAGACCTGTATGCTGCCCCTGCAGGCATTAGCACCTGCACAAGAGGACCCTGCACGCTGGGTGGGGGGCAAATGGACCAAGCCCAGGGGGGATCAGTGGCCACCCAGGCAGTGGGATGAGTTCATGACAGACACTGGCATAGCCGGAGGTAGTTGCCATGGCTGCTTATGCTCATACTGCAGAGTGCCATGGCCAGTGAAGGAAGGAAGGACAGACATGGAAATGGGAACACAGAAAAGGCTACTGAACTGTCTGCAGGACTGGGTACAGAGCGTGGTGAGGCTGTAGCCACAGCAGTGGTCCTAGACCAGCATGGGAAGACATTAAGCACAGAGGGATATTGAGAAAAAGGAGACCCATGCAGAAAAGGTTTTCACTGTTTTTCCCTACGGTGCATCTCCAACACCTCAAATGGGTTCATTCTCTCAAATTTATGTTACGGAATTTCTCTTACATGAAAGAGAGAAAAAGACACGTTTCTGCTTGAGCAGGAACTCAAGGTGCCAAACCACCTTGGGACCAGGGCAGTGAAATTTCACATCTCAGGGACAGAAATTTGCTTATCCCTTCAAACAAACGTGCTCCTCCACACAAACTCTGCAGCATGTGGTCCAAGGGCCACCGTATCCAAAAGGCCACTGCGTCTGAGCGCTAGAAACCAATCCCATACCCAACCCCAACACTGCTCTGCTCCCAAGCCCAGTTGCGTGGGGCAAGGAGGGGCAGGGCACCTATCCCACTGAGGTATGTGCTATCAGGGATAGAGGCTCACACAAACCTGCCCTACGCACAGAAGAGCCCACCCGCAGAGAAGTCCAAACGGGCACAGGGGGAATCAGCCCAGAAAGGCGGAGACAAAATGGCTTCACTTGATTTTTATTTTGTTTTCCTCACTCTCCCTCTTATTTCTGTTGCTACACATAGCTGAAAATAAAGGGAGTTGAAAAGCAAAATAATTTAGTAAACAGAACCATGTCTCCATTTTAGCCAAGCATCTTACAGGGTCCAGTTGCTGCATTTAAGCAATAGATGCAGGGCTATTTAATTACTCGTTTTTCAGAAACAGGTTTGGGCACTGCTCTGGAAATACAGGCACTTTCCCATTCACTAGCAGGAGAAGGCAGGATGATGCTCTCAGAAGAGCTTCCTCAGCTGCCACACCAAGAGAAACACAAGTAAAAAATTCATCTTACGCACTGTGTTCACAGACATAAATCCAAGTTACTCTAACAAGTTGCTGTATGAGCAGCTGAATTAATGAGCTCTGACTGCGTGTGGACCCCGGTGCTCAGCTTCCCCAGCACTGTGCTCCCTGCTGGCCGGCACGCAGTACCCAGTGGCCAGGAGGGGCCATCAGTTTTCCTCCTGCTCCTCAGGTCAGCTACACCACTTGCAGGAGTTACCTTTGAGAATCCTACCCCTCTTTGCAATTTCCTGGACATCTGCTAATAGATTGCAAACTGGCTGGCAAAGGGCAGAAGGGTGACGGGAACAAAGTAGCCTACTGCCCATGCCTGATGCCCTTTTGCCTTCATGCTATCCTTGCCTTGCTGCTCCATGCATTCAGCATGGTTCAAACCCTCATGCTGGCCGTCAGCTCCTCAGGCCCTTCACCAGCTTTCTTCCTTGCTAACAGAGCACACTGGATTTCTGCTCATGTACTTCCAGTCTCCACTGAAAACAACATCCAAGATGTTTGTGAAGCAGCTTACACTTCATCGTAATTTTCCCAGATTTTCTTCCAAAGGCTTGGCAGGCATCTACCAACATTACACCTCCAGGAATGAGGAGGAAACAAAGAAAGAGAGGAAAAGTATGCAATTGCTAGAAAGTTCACAAAACCAGCAAAATTACATCAGCTCATCTGATTTCAGCATTGTCTTGCCCCTACAGAAGAGGTTCTTGGTCCAGCCCAAAATAATCCAATAGTGCAACTGCAAACAGTATCTGCAACCTTGCAAATATCTGCAAACTAACTCAGAGATCTTACCATTTTATGAATGGAGGCCACAAATTCCTACAACTTTACCTTCTTTTTGGTGTATATTTGTCTAAATGCAATTTATGGCTGTTGCTTTTTTATTTTCAGCTTGTGTAAGGTCCAACTTTCTTTTCTTTCTCTACAGAAAGGGATAAGGCAATGTTTAAAATATCACCCCAAGTTTATGAGCAAGGTGACCTAATCTTACAAATCAAGTACTTAAAAACCAGTGCTCCTTTTTCAAATGTTTCCTGCATATTCCGTATCATCTGACTCACTTTTATGGACAAAGTACAAGTGTTAAGAGGCATCTTAGTCCATCTAAGAGGGCACATGCTTAGATGTTCCTTAATAAACCAAACAAAAAAATCCATCACAACAATGATATCCACTTTAAAATAAATCACAGTGCTGAGGTCAAAGAAACAGGTCAGTTATAGAGAGGGAGCACTTATTCTTGAATCTGGATGAAATGTAAAATTAAATCAAAAGACCAGGACATCTATAAGGTGGACTTAATAAATACTATACATAACGGAACTGATGTCCATTCTGTCTTGTGACAAGTATCACAGTCATATTACTTTTCATAACTTTTGTTTAAGGTTTCACAGCTGTGGTGAAAAGACTGGGCAGGATTATCTAAGAAAGTCAACTAACACAAAACTGAACAATGTGTGTGTAGCACACATGAAAACAACCTTCCAGAAGGAAATATAAAATAAATGGTTTTCATTAAAGAGTGGTCTCCAAAAGGGAGGATTCATGGGATTGCTTTCAGTGAGTGCACTGATTAGAAGAGTGACAAGTGACATCAGAATTCGTGTGCAGAGCTCATTACCTGCTTTCCAGCACCTACCAGAATTCAATAAATTTCCACTTCCCATAGGCACTGTGGAAATTCTGAAAGCCTTTGTAACAAAACCAAGATTCATCTTTCAGTTATGACAGGTCCAAACAGATTTCATTTCCGCAACACTGGAAATGTAAGGGAGGCACATCTCAAGCAGTCACACTAGTAATTTGACATTCAACAACAAACACCACAAATTCACCAGGAATGATTTACTAAAAAGTCAAGGAAGCAAACAGCCAGCTACCTAAAAATAAGTCTTTTCCATTCTGTAAAAACTTACTGTTTTTAAAGGTACACCTTAAGTATACAAAAAAGATTTTTAAAGTTATTGCATTAGAATTTAAATCAAGAACCACCATGTCTAGCCGAAATGTAAGGATTTATTTCCGTAAATCGGAAGTCTCTTCCCAATCCTTTCACCAAGAATAAATTATTCAAATCATCTAAAATAATGCCTTTCCCACCCCCCCCCCCACCCCCCAATTCAGCATTTCAGGTAAACACCACAGCTTAGGCATTAACAGCCTTAAGCAGTATTAATAACTGGATAACAAGATCAGGAATCAACTGTGTAGTGTGACTGGAGAGAGAACTAAAAAACCTGGGGAAATGAGGGCATCAAGGCCAGAGACAAGAAGTATAACCTATTTCAAGATCTCCTTTCCTTCTGACCCTAGTTCCCAACCTTTTGTTTCAGACGATCCCAAACTGCCACTTATTTTTAAATAAGAAAGTACTAAAACTGATTTCATACTGCTACTCCTTACAGAACTCAGAGAAGTTCATGACAGACCTTTTTTTTTCCTTCCATGTTGGAGAGCACATCTAAGAAAATGCAGACCATCATTCCAATCTAACTTGAGGACTGAGTCCTGCATCCACGTGGAAGCTGAGAGTTGAGTTGACTTCTTTTTTAGACACAGAATGAGCTCCCTTCAGACCCAGATATATGGAAAAATTCTCTTACTGTAAGCAACCATCAACTAGCTTCTCATGCTCCTAAAAGAACCTTTGAGACAGATCCTCACTATCTGGTCTTGGAAGGGTTTTTAACTAATTTAAGTAAAAGTGGCAATAAGGATGTGGCAGCATGGGCTTCAGCTTTAGCTACCAAACCACCATCACATGTTTTGGGCGTACCCAGAAGGCTCATTCCAATTGTTCACCCAGGCTCAAACCCACGCTGCTGCATCCTCAAGTATTTCATTTTCTTTCACGTACTTACACCTCTGCTGGTAGGCTGGAGCCAAAGCAGGCAACACCCATCTGAGCTATTACAAATGCAATCAAGTCTGGAAATGCAGGCATAACAGCCCAGCCCCTCATGTAAACAGAACTGTAAATCAGCCCCTGTAATCCTTTTTGGGAAAATGTTTTTTATGATCCCATCTAAGGCTTGCTTGGAACTCTGATTTCATGCAGACTGGGGACTCTCCAGTCCTGGCACAATGGCTGCAGCATGAAGGTTGCTTCTCACAAGCACATGAAAACCAGATGAGCTACAGAGATGCTCAAGATGCACCAAGGTATACAAGAGAGGAGCTGGAGCCACGGAGTGGCAAGAAAAATGATCGAGGTAGACACATATCTGCAAATCTGATTAATGTTCCTGCTTCCGTGGATAGCAATGCAAAGAGATTTCTTACTGTGGAAACAACATGGTTAAGAACAAACGAGAAGCCTGAGAAGCTGAGAATCAATTTAGGGATTTTGCAGTGTGGTAAGGACAGTTCTACTACCTTACTGCTAAATGATCATTGGCCCTGCTAGAACAGACAGATAAAAACAGAAGTCCATAAAATAGAGTGCAACGAATTTTGTGTTGCTACACTTCAATTCACCTTGCAAATCCTTATACATGGTGTAAAATTAAAAGACTCATAGACACACCATGTACCACATGCACATTAATCACCTTGAGGGCTGGGGGTGGGAGATGTTTTTCACTTTTCTAAAATCAAAGGCACATACATCCTAAAAGATGCACAGTATAAAATTTAAGATTCTTTGGAAGTCAAAGGCAGATGCCAAAGAGATTTTCATCTGTTGGGGATTTCATTAAGAAGCATTTATAATATTGCCATGAAGTCAGGGGAAGCAGATACGGTGCTTATATTTAAGGAATTCAGCAGGAAGTCAGGCTGAAGAGAAGCAGGGAAAGTTAAAAAATTATACTCCTCTTACTATACACTTGCTACTCAGAAGCAATAAAGCTGATTATAAAAGAAAAAAAAAGGCAGCAATGAATTAAGAGGATATCAAATGCATTTTATCTACCCAGTAACCAAACTGGCACGAAACGGCCTGTTACAAATGCTGCATTCAGAAAAAGTTGTTGCAGAAGGCAGCCTGGCTATCTCTCTCCTCAGCCAGGCAGCTCCAAGAAATCTGCACACCTATCCAGGTCAGCACACCCATTGCTACACACTGCACCTTAACAATCCCTCAGGATATCTCTCAGATGGCTGTTCAGTGTTCACATCCCAGAGCAGCATTTCCCTAGGTCTGCATGGGAAGCGAGAGAGGCAGGGAGGAGTTCAGCTCAGGGGAAGCTGCTAAAGCTTTTTGCCTTAGCAAGTGTGACTTCATCAAGTGAACTTGGTTACACGTGATTACTGCCACTGGAAATCCCGCGCGCTTTAGCACTTGTGAGGCCTCTAGGTGTTGGCAAGGAAACACAGAAGGATGCACAAGATTAAAACCAGAGCTGGAAGTTAAAAAGTGCTTTTTTGAGTCCCTTGCATATTTTTCCCCCTTTGTTTAGCTGATCCAGAACTGCTGTCTGCATGGGGGGAAGAAAAAAAAAGTGTTGGCATTTTCTTCTCAGGCTTTATTTCCCTTTATGGTATCCTTCCTCTATTTCAGCTGTTTCACAGGAGATACTCTTAGGTCTGACAAGCCAAGACCTATAAACTTTGTCCAAAACTATGCTTTTAAAGCCAGTTGGTGCCAGAATCGCGCTTTATTTCTATGACAACTTTACTCTTCTTACCTTTTTTTTTTATTTTAAGTCTAGCCTTTACATCAGACTATTTGCTGGAAATAGACAAGTATTTCTGAAAAGGATACATTTCATCCCAAGGCCTTTCTTCACAAATCCACCAAATTAGGTAGCTTATTATGAGGAATTAACCAGAAAAGCATGGCCAACTAGAGATCCGGGTTAAAAGGAAAGACATCTGGAATCAGTCTGGTTCTTCCAGAAGTATTATGAATTTCCCCTGAGGCTTCAGTAACTCCAGACACTGCTTTATTAAAAAGAGTACAAATCAATCCTCAAATGTCTTTACCTTCCATCAGAAGTTTTGTGCAACAGCATAATGCCACAAGAAGGTCCCCAGGAAGTCCCACTCAAAATGTTGCTGTCGGCAAGTCGGGGGGTCAGTAACTGCGTAGGACACGTGCATCAGAGATCCCAACGGGCAGGCTGGGAAGCAGTGGCACAACTCCGTTTTACAGCCAGGAGGCTGGGACACTCACACAGGTGTATAACTGTCCCCCAAGCCACACCACAACATACTGGGGAAAATCCCAGTATAGAACGTATTTCCTCTGAAAAGATTGGCTAGTTGTGATTTTTACAAATACTTTCATGACTGATCTTGGTAACTGAAAATACAGAAAAATATGTTTTGGTTTTGTCTTTTTTGTAAAAGAATTCTTAGCATTGCATGGAGGGGGCATTTTTAAAAGCCTGCACTATTTGCAACTCACATACTGTATGTTTGACACCAGAGAGAACAAAATAATCTACCTAACATCACTGCCTAAATCAGTTGGAAGAGAAAAGGTGATAAATAGATTTTAATTACAATCTAATTATTCACAGCTTACGGCCCCCAGCCAGATCCAGCCAACCAGAAAGGTTACTCATTTGGGGCACCACAGTATGTACCCTCTTTGACAGGGTTAGCTTTACTTAGCAGCCCATGAAACAAGCAGGACAAATATAATCAATTTATTACTAGAAAAACCTTGGGGATCACAGAATTGTAAAATATATCCAGTTGAAAGAGACCCCTTAGGATCCCGCATAATTTTTACACTTTTAATTTTTTCTTGTTTTCTACAAAAACTTGTTTCAAATATTCACATCATTGCGTCTGTCTGTGACACATATACTTGAGATTATTTTTCCATTCCCAAAGAGATATATACTCTGTAGATGACTACTTTTCACTCAACCTGAAAGTGGTCAACTGTGTCTTTCAAGTCCAAAAAAACCCTTTCACCCTGATTAATGAAGCTAAACCTTTCCACTCCATTTTCCTTTCAGCACAGCTGCTTCTCTTATCACTCCAGCTGTACTTTCCTCAGAGCTGCAACATGATGCTCAGGTCTGGAAAAGCTTAGAAATATTTATTTTTTAACACACAGGCTTGGGATTTTTTTTTCCAGTAGACATAAAATACCAGACTGGAATGATCTTTTACATCTTTCTTCCAAAACACTGATTGATGAATAGCTCTTTGTAGAATTCTACAAATTTCAAAGACCAACATTTCTGCCTAAAGAGGTTAAAAGACTGCAGAACTCTCATCAGGCAATTTCTAAAGTCACCAAGTAACAGGGAGCAGCTACGGGTAACTTTTAAAATTATTATCAAATTTATCCATTCTCAGTAAACTTCTGTGATATAAAATTCACTATGTGGGTAATGTTGCTAAAATGTACTTAGATTAAATAAAGCAAAAAAAGGACTGCATCTGAAAATAATGCCTAAAAAAGTGGGGGAAACAGTCACAATTTCTGGTAGGCTTTAGAGGCTATGGGGCTCCTAGCATTTGAGAAAAATGTTTCAAGAATCTTATGGAATACAAAACATAATGGCAGCAATTTACATTTTGGAGTTAAAAGAAAGAAGGCAATGTATGTTACACAGAGGGAAAACACAAAGAAAGAATTACTTCAACAGCCACGAAAATCCCTTGGGAAAACAGTATTTCTGTTTGAATGTGTTTCTTCCTATTTCCTTCCCCTTCTGAAAAGACTTACTACTTTTTTTTCTTTTTAACAAGTATACACATATAATATACACGTATGAACTGCATTTAAAATTGTTCAATAAAATTACTACATTAAAGAAACCACACACATTTCGAAGAGAATCAAGAAAGACAGACAGACCCTGTTCTCACACACCAGAAATACTGCCAGATACACAGGATTGCCCAAAGTCACAGAACAAAAAAAACTCACACAGATGAGCAACATGTGGCAAACCTTTAATCAGGCATTTTTTTCTATGCGTGCTAACACCAGCAAAAGCCAGCATCAGGAATGTCAATATTTCACAGAGCAGAACAAAACCAGCCCTGACAGCACAGGGGCATCTCACAGTGCCAACAAACCACAGGACTGCACAAGCCAAAGAAGAAACACCTTTGAAAATCAAAAACATAAAGCATCTTGGATGATGCATTCAGATGATCTGGGATCTTAAAGAAAGAAAAAAGAAATCAGTTCTATCGTAATTCAGAAAGGCGAATGGCAGGCAGCCATCCCAGACTGCCAACAGAAGACATCTATAGAGACACAGGGAGAGATGGCTCGCCAAAAGGAATTGTTTGGCTCTCTTTCTCCCAGAGGAGGAGGACAGCAGGAGTCATCCTCTTTCCCAAGGGTCTTGCCATCCCTCACCTGTGCTGAGATGGGATGGCACACCACACACAGGCACTGCCCAAGCAGCCTGCATTTCCAGGCTGAGATCTGGAGACACGTAAGGAGCGAGCGGGCAGCACAGTCACCCTGTGAGCTTCAGGAGAGCCAGAGCATCCCCCAGCCCTGGGACACTCTGGTCCCTCCTCACCAGAGTCACTCTGCATAGCTCCTTGGCACCCCAGTCAGCTACACAACAGAGTCCATGTTTGTGCTCCTAAATTAGGTTACACAGAGCAGCGGCTTTAGAAAGAACAAATTTTCCTGCTCTCCCCCTCTTCTCAAAAGCTGACAAAAAAAGAGGCTGGGGAAAGTACTTCACAGATTTTAAAAGAAAATAAGAAGGACAAGGGAGGGAGGTATCTGTAGCCAAACATTAGTCAAACTGGCCTTGATGACAGAGAGAAATATTTCATAAAGCTCCTGCTGGAACTTTTATTGTACTTTTAAAAATTCTCCTGGAGGCAAGGCTTTGTTCAGTTTTTGCTCATTAGATTTCTGCAGTTTCTACCCTATATTGGGCTATCAGACATTGTACATTGCTCTAACCCACGCAGATACATCAGCCCTGCATCAGAAACCTGAAAGGAGCTGCAAGATCAGCCTAAATCGGTTTTTGTGCTGCAGCTTTGTTCTTTCTTTTTACCTCTGATCTGGCAAATTAAATTCTGTTTAACCTAAGAGTCAATACTGTTACTGATTTGCATGTACTTATTACAGATGCATATGTGAATTGTCTGAGAGTGAACATTTTTCAGAGTGATGAAGATTAAGGTAATTTACTTGATAAATCCATAAACATAAACTCAAAAAAAAATATTTTAAAGCTTATATCACTGTCAAAGCCTTCATATTATTTAGATTCTAATCTATGTATTTAAGCATTAAGTAGACCTGCGTTTTCAGATTCAACATTTTCATCTTCCTCCCATTCCTCTGCACACTCTCAGCCATACTAAATTTCTCGGTGAGAGCTTCTGCTGCCCATTACCAGCTCAGTGCACAAGATCACGGAGTTACCACAGCCATTTTAGACAGCACAAAATCCAAGAACAGAGCTTAAAAACCCCCACAAAACCCCAACAAAACAGGGAACCTGGTTTAGAAAAAATGGCTTAACATGCCTTCTGAGCTTTTGTTTGTATTTTAATGAACAATGCATTGCAGGGGATGAAGGCTGATTTATAAAGAGACACGGATGTTCCTGCACAGAAGGCAATCAGTTCCCAGTTTAATTATTCACTGTGAAAACAGAATTCCCTTTAACCATTTCAAACACGGCCTTTTCATTTGACTTAAATGCCTCTGTGCGTTGCATTTGCCCCTGCCCTGGGTTAAAGGATTATGTCAGAAGTCTTGCTGGAGCCATGAGGGAAGCAGGACGACCTACTGCACAGCAAGGTTAAAGACAGCAGTGCACCACTTACTTCTCTACTGCTTATTATGTTGTACACTTCTGCCATTTAATTTCTACCCATATGTAAGTGGCTTACGCATTCCTTCATTAAATCCACCTGCCTACACTTTGCAAGCATTTTACCTTTTCATCTCAATCTCTTCAATTCCACCTCCCCAACTATTTAAAAAAAAAAATTAAAAAATTCTATCCCTCTATTCATTGCATGATTAATTTCTGGACAACTTTTTATGCCGTCAGTATTCTGAGATGAGCAAAATTTAACAGTTTTAGAGCTGACATCAGAATTCTGTAAGAACAACACAGAAGTTTCATTATAATATTTCATTCTGTTTCGCACAATTTTATTTTATTTCTGCCTGACTATTGTCATGCTGTTACAGAAACATGAGAAGGTTTGCGAGAGCCAGGCTGGGTGATGCCCACATCTTTTTTCCTCAGTAGTTACAGTTAATTTATAACCCAGTAACGTGCATGTCTCATTCAGATTATTCCTTCCAACGTGCATTACTCAAAAATTAATTTTATCTTCCAGCAAGCTGCCCACGGAGCCTACCGGGGCTGTATATCACGTAAGAGAGGAAGGAAGACATTTATTTGGTCTCTGGGCTACAGCTTGTAACTGCATGTCCACAGAACCCAGCAACAGCACAGGCTGCCTGCAGATAAGGAGAGTGGGGCACGCTCCAAAGCCGCTCCGAAACAAGCGTGCTTTAATGGCAGACGGTCCCTCCATGCCTTTTCGGTGGAAGCAGGGATGGAGGAAGGTGCACTGCAGTGATGGGGCCGCAGGCTGCCAGCAGCCTCACAGATGAAGAGCCCCTGGCCTAAGAAGCCACAAGCTGTCAGGGGCTTGTTGATGTGATGGGGTCCAAGCCCCATCTATAACCTTAATCCCACTCAGCTTTAAAGCAGGCAAGCTTGGTATGTTGTTTTTTGGTTAATTTTTTTAAAGTAAATCTGTGTATACACTTGCAGGGCTCTATAAATAAAAAACATATGCATTTATCTCCAATTAAACTCTTATGAAAATTTATATGCAAATTAAGTGCAACCCTCAGGCTGCTGGCGAGATGCCAGTTCAGCTCAGCCCCCGGTACAGCAAATTCTGAATCACTGATGGGATGTGACCTGCCACTTTCGAGTTTAGCCAGGAGAAGGCAAGCACGGATGGTCCCATCCAGGGGAGGACACAACCAGGGGAGACTGTGGGTTTCGAAAGCTCTGAACGCGGCGCATCCACGCCGTCAGAAAAAGAACATGCGTCGCTCAAATGCAAGGGAAAACAAGACTGAATGTGTCATTCTGTGACAAGCGGATTTCTCTTGAGCTCCTCGCCTCTCCACCCCCGGCTCCTTGATGCTTCACCCAAGCCTGCACAGTAAGAGCCAAAACCTTTTTGTAGGCTCTGTAGACAGGTGCAGTAGCAATACCCCTCCCAAAAAAAACACCATGAAGACAAGCAATATAGGGGAAGGGGGAAAAAAGAAAAAGCCAGATTTGAAAAGCACATTAATCTGCTTGACAAGCCATGAACCACATCATCACCTTAATTAGAAGCAGAATCTGTGGAAGCAGAGGGAACATGGAGGTGCAAGCATTTATAACAAAAAAGGGACTTGTGATTTAATGACCTCCTCTGCTAGTTTAAAAATTAATGGGGCCAAATCAGATTAAAGCATTTTTAATACAAACCAGTCCGACATTTATCACTGGTGTTAACTGTAGGGTGGTTCTCCCATGATTTCGGCATAATAAGAAATTCTGCTCCTTTTTCATCTAGGGTGGCACCAAAATTAATTCTTAAAGCCACCTTGTATTTAAGATGTTTCTGCTGTGGTCCAACACGTACTGCTGTCTTTTAGACTCAAACCCCAGTTATTTAGGATGACTCTTCCTTGTCTTGCTGCTTCAGGCGCAGCTTGGGAAGGCAGACTGGGAGCGCAGCCCACCTTCAGACTGTAATGCCAGAGGAGCTAGCTTTCTGCAAACCTGCAGGGCAGGGGGTTTTCCCTTCTCTTCACCCCAACACTTCTTGCTCTGAGGGGCTTTCTTCTTTGCAATGCTTCTTTTTAAACCAGACCAATGCAATGGCTTTTTAAAGCCAACCCAACAAGTAATTTGCGGGCACAAGTGAGAAGCAGCAGACCTGGGGCTGGATAGACACAGACGGACAGACGGATGTTACCCACCTAACCTCGGGGAGAGACCAAAGCCCCTTGCACACCACTGGGCACTTCCTTGCATCAAAACCTCCCTTTGATTTAGAGTTTGTGATTTACTGCCTCAACCACAGAGAAAGGGAGGAAGCACAGCAAGTGATATCCTGACGGGGTGGCGGGGATGGGGTGGAATCTTTTTGAATGTGGCATTTCTGCAGTGCTTTGAAGGCAGAATCACCCTGGAGAGATGCATGTGACAGGAGCATGGCTTTCCACATTAAACCTTCCAGGGAAAAAAGCCCCAAACCCATCTCGCAAACACTGGTCGATGGCAAGGTGATGGAAGAGCCACAGTTGCAACACACTGGTGCTCTTTCTCCTCTCCTCCTGCCCTGTCACTTTGGTTCGGTTTCAAAGAGAAAAAATATGAAAGTAATCATCTGAACATCACTCTTTCTCAGAGAAAAATTATACCTTATTCCTTAGAAAAGTAATTGACTTAACTGGGCATACAAAATTTTGGGATAGCAGGTTAAAACACTGAAAAAGTCAGCCACCTGCAAACAAAAGTTAATTTCCTTTGGACAGGTATATAAAACCTCTACAGTCTAAAGGTTAATGTCACAACTTAAAATAACTCTTGCAAACCACACTACCAAGACTGTAGAAATGAAGCTCATTTACAAACTCAGGTGACTTATTTCTCAAGCGTGTGAGATTTTTATTTGCTTCCTTAATGCTGAGGATCAAATTTTTTTGAGGCATATGAGCTGTTTACAGAGAAATAGTTTTAATTCAAGGTGCAGCACAATTTGAGTTTTACTTCTTACAGATGCATAGTGCCCATCAAGAAATGCATAGCGCAGAGGAGGCTTTGAGCTACTGAATGAAAACCAGATTAGATCAATCCAATACATTCCTGGGGTGCACAAAGTCTCTGATGAGAAACATGAATGAACTCAACCCCAAATCTGGTATTTTGCTCTCTCTCCCACCCAAGTATTGTTATATCTCAAGCCAGGAAAGAAACCCCTCTCTGCCTGTCCCAGCTGTGGCATGGGATGGACTCTGCTTCCCAAAGGGAATGCACTCATCCCCGGCACACCTGAACACCTCTGTGCAGCTCCCTGTGCTGCATCTGTAAAGCACCAAAATTAAACCTACACAAATCTATTAAATGGCAGCAAGTAGTTAAGCTGCAGAGAAACAGCCCATTACACCACTCCACTTCTCAGGTAAACGATCTTATCTCCTCTACTTGCTTCCGTGGAAAAATATGCAAAGCTGGGAGAGGAGGAAAAGCACAGGGAGAGCAATTTTTGGCAGGGACAACTGTCAGAGGGAGTTTGGTTTGAAAAGAAATAGTAACAAAGCTTTTCCTCACTTGGACCTTAACGGCATGGAGAGCGCTTCATGTTATGTATTAAAGCAACATCTATTTTCAAAACCTAAGAATATAGTATCAGTACATACTGCCTCAGGGTTTACATCAATTTCCTGCTTATTAATTAATTGGCTTGTTAATACAACAATTTGCAGGCCTGTACTGCCTAGTGAGCTCAAGGAGCCTGTGTTCTCCCTGCCAAGATCAATGTACATTACTCCAAACTCTCTGATGTAGAGCAGACTCTACTTCTGTCAGAGATAACTGAGAAGCGACATTAACTCTTAGAAACATCTGCTCAATACTGGAGGGACAAACGAAAAACAAGGCATAAAGTTTAACTCCCAAATGACACTGTTTAAAGGGTCAGATGAAACACCACTTGCAAGATCAGTAAAAAAAAAAAAAA
>VZTZ01010062.1:1424527-1482058 GCA_013400955.1 Drymodes brunneopygia | reverse complement strand
TAAAAAAAAAAAAAACAAAAAACAAAAAACCAAAAACAAACCAGGGGCAGGGGGAACCCCACAAAAATAACACATACAAAAAGCCCTTCCTTTGCCAGCAATGCTATCAGTGAAATGTAAAAAAAAAAAAAAGAGATCTACGACATCCTGCAGATCAGACATAAAACTCCAGCATTCTTTACAGTCTGGACCTCTAGATAACACAAAATTCACATTACTGAAGTGTATCAGTAGAAAACACTCACCTGGCTGCAATGTGAATACAAATAATCCATCTTTGAGGCACTTCCCCAACACACAAACTTTGTTCTTTGGGTCACATTAACATTAGACCAATTACATCCTGTCACTGAGCACATACCAATTTCCAAATATTCATGGACAAATTTAAGAGGCATTAGGATGCAGCATATGTATGCATTGTTTGCCCCTGTTTTATGAGTGTCCTTAGCTCTTATCAAGTTCTCTCTATCAGTTCAAACTAGTCACTCCCACCGATGAATAGAATAAAATACCAAACAGCTTTCCAGAAATCAACATGCTTAAACTCCACTTGTTTACAATTGTTGCTTCCAGCGGGGGTTTTTTTCCCCCATTAATTCATTCATTTACATAAACACCTCTGGAAGGAAAGCTTCCAGGGATGCTAAAACTTATGGGTATGGTTTCATGCTTCACTTCAGCTGATCTAAAAACAGGCTGTTGATGACAGGAGCACTCCTGCTCTCCACTGAAATATTCCTACATTTATCTGAAGCCAAATGCTGACTACAACACAAGAAGGAGGGACAAACTGCCAGTGAGGAGGGAGAGGCAGAGCTCAGGCATATATCAAGCATATATCAAGCAGGATAATGCATCCTAAATCATACAACACAATCCTTGCACCTATTCCCTTTGGCTCCCCAATCCATACATCAACCAAAACAAAACTCCATACAACCATACAGCACCTCTATGCTGCCTCTGCTTATTTTTTCTCTAGCAGCAGGCAGACGTTTTCTAGGTCAATTCCCCAGTACCAAACTGCCAAAGAGACAATTGTGTTTTTCTCAAGGCCTTGGCTTTCATAACCTGCAATCATGCAGGGAAAGCAGCACACAGGAAAATCCAGAGCTGGAGTACGTGGGGCAGTCAGGGTTCCTTCATCTGATCCATCCTGCAGGGACATCCTGACAAAAGTAAGAAATTTGGGAGGCTAGATATGGGTTGCAGAACCACGAAACTGTTGAGAAAAAGCTGACAAAGAAGCAGCATGTGCACGTATGTCTGACAACATCTCTTTACAAATGCCTGTATATACCTACAGTTATCTGCTCCACAGGCTCTCTTTCAGATTATGGGGAAAAATAACAACTGCAGCCTGCTATCAACATTTTCATCAACAGCAGAGCAGGAATTAAAATATCAATTATCTATCCAGATTTTAAACTCAAACTTCTCCAACTCTGGACACACAAAACAAGCAGAGCTCTTTGCCATGAGAATCAAAACTGTAACTCACAATTTTAAAATTACTCAGTTGTGAATAAATTCCTTCTAACTGTGTGTCAAGCTTTAGTTTCCAAAAGGTAATTTTATGGATGAGACTAAAAATCATTTCTAATATGAATTTCAGATGATACCACTGCAAAAATCAATTATGAAGTCAATGCACAGAAGCAGACATGTTGGTTTTATGGCATTTCCATTACCTTCCTCTAATTAAAACACAGAACATACCAAAAACTGTAGATTGTCCTGGATTTCATTCCTTCTAGGCCAGTGCTTCACCAGACAGTGCAGAGTCCCAACAGAGCTGTTTTACTTTTGCAAGACCGTAAGACAGGGTGCAGGAGCTCTTTCACTGCCTAAGTGGAAGAAGGGGTGGGCCAAACCACAGGTCCTGCAACACAAACTTCATGTGATGGTTTCTTGGAAAAGGACAACAAAATGGAGTGGCATTGCAGTCCACATTAAAAAAACCACTTAAGTGAGATTGAGCTGTATGAATTGGACACTGAACTCAAAGCCTTTACTGTTCAGAATGGACTTCCTGCACTCAAAGAAAGGAATGAAGCTCCAGAGCTTCAGACCCGCATTTAAGCTAGTCAGTGAAGAAAGCACCATCCCCTGGCCACCTCCTCCTGATCAGAGCAGTTAACACCACCACTTACTAGCCCATAAAAGCCCAGACCTCTAACACAGAAACTCCAGCCTGAATACGACAGACATGGTAATGCAACTAGAGATAAATGCTAAATCTCCACGTCACAAGAAAGATGGGGGGAAAAAAACCATGCTGGGGAGATGGAGCCCCCTGCAGAGTAGACAAGAGAGGGACAGAAGAAAGAAGCCAAATTATTTTGCAGTCAGAAGAAATGTACCTGCAGATATGAACTGATGCAGGGATTGCTTCAAGGATGTAAAACCGTACCAAAAGTGACCTGAGTTTCTAAAGCAAGGATTACCAGGCATAAACTGCTTGGCTAAGTAAGAAGGCAAAATAAAGAAAAGTGAAAAATAGGAAACACTGACGACATGTCAAACGGCAGATGTTACCAAATGCTCTGCCAAAATTACTTTATGCAATCAACTGGAGACAGAGGGCATGACCTGCCCTCTCCAGTACATACACTGCAATTCCTTTTCTCCCACACCATAAATCAGAAGGGGAAAATAAAAAAGTCACTCTAGATGACTGTTGTGTCTCCAACAGGGAAACTCAGTGGATTTGTGAAGCAAGCCAACCCGTCCTTCAAGCACGAAGCAAAGGTTTAATCAAATACAAGGTGTGCCAGCTTAGTGGAAGCCGCTCTTCACTGAGATTATGTAAACTTTTTAAAACACACATAGGAAAACACCTCAGAAGATTTAGAGGATTTGTAAGTTGAATGCCTGATGATACCCTGAAGGGAAGGAGGACTTAGAGATAAGATGTGGGCTTGACCTTACACTGAAGGCATTCTCCAAGAGAACAGAAAGTACCATGTTTGAGAGAGAGCAGAGGCACCAGTATCCCCAACATTCTGACCATCAGCTGGGATTAGCATCACCAAGAGTTCCATTTACTTGCAGACTTAAAGCACAGAGAAATACAGGCATGTTAATTCACTCATATCGAATAAGGAGTGAAAGACATCACCTTAGCTGCCCTGGGCATGAGCCTTTACTAACCTCTTGCTCTTGAGTGAGTTGGCCTACCCACGCCTCCACACCTTGCCATGCAGGAGCTGCCAGGAGCAGAGCAGGAGTCTTCCAGTGGAGACCACCATGGCCAAACCTCTCCCTCCCTGTGCCCCAGATGGTATTTATAACCAGAACACAACATCTTAATGAAAGGCTTTACCTTTCAAAACATGTAATATTTTCTCAACAGAGAAGAATTCAAGTGTCAGGTGTTTCATTGTCTCGTCTCCTGCCCAGACTGACTTGCTAATGCTCTCTCTACTTCTTGAAGGGGCTCAAAAAAAAAAGCTCTTTTAGGGCTGTCTTACTATACATCCAAACTCTCTTTGGACAAGGCAAAACCAGCACTTCTAATCTCAAATCATAGTCAATGTCCCCAAGTTTTCCTTAGGAAAAAAGCCTGAGTGAAAGTAGAAGTGTGCACAAATCCAAAAGTCACAAAGGGTCACTCTTCAAGCAAACTAAGCAAAGATATATTTACAAAGTAACATAGAAACCAGGGATTTTAAACACTACAGCAGACTGACCACAAATATTAATAAAGTTTGTGTCGTGCCAATATTCCCCTTACAAAACTTGTATTTTTAGGGCTGTGTTCCATGTCAAGCACAACGTTCATGATTTCAGACTGCAGTGCATCTAGCAATGATGCTTCAGGGTAGCAAGGAATAAATATTTCCCAGTTTAAAAAAAAATTAATAATCCTCACCACCTTTTCTGAATGCCCAAATTTTCATTATTTAACTAAAGCTGCTACAATATTTTCAGAGCTGCAATCTAACCCCAAAATTAAGCTTTAAGGATAGCAAAACGTTTACTTTTGAAATGTAACAATTTTCATCAGAGGCTAAACCTGCAGATCAGCTGTAGTGATACTACATTAGTCAGTCAGTAGCAAACTGTTCAAAAGGCGAAACAGTATTTTTAGCTCATCTGGAAAGATATGTCAGAACAAATGAGCAATATTCCAAGAAATACTAAATATCTTCTGGTATAGTAAGATGAGAAAATCCTTGCTGTTCTCATAGTTTTCTTTTGAAATACCTGAAAAGTGGAAACATTTGCTTTGTTCTGACAAAACAATGCAGGATTTATATTGTCAGACGTATCAAATATTTTTATTTTAGAAGATGAATTTACTGAAGACATAAAATTTTCCCATTTAACATTTATCTAGCACTATACATAAGGACATTTCTGAAATACTCAAAATACTTCTTTCCAAGAGGTTACTTCCCCTTTCAGTCAGTTACACTTGCACCAGCTAGTGAAGTCAGAGGTCTGGAGCCTATACACAAGGTCATGAAGAAGCTGTAACAGTTCTCTCAAAATGAAACATCTCAGGACTTTTAAAATTAGCCTATGCTTTTTTTTAATAACTCACATATTTTGCAGCCTCTTGCAAAGAAAAAAGGAAAAGTTAAAAATTAAGCTGATGGGAGAAAATTGAAGAAAGATTTGTCAATTAGATCAGTTTCAAAGGGAAATTACAGGAGTTAGTTTCTGCTGAATTCAGTGAAAAATTACACAGCAGGAAGCATGCATTCAAGTTGCAGTATTTAAAACAAACAAACAAATAAACAAACAAAAAACCCACCTAAAAATGCCGTAAAATAAACCTCAAACAAAAAGACCAAACCAGCAAACAAAAACACAAATGAGGACCCTTAACATAATGATACATACATGACTTATACCAACTCAAGAAATGTCATGAAAAATCCTTTTCATCCAAAACCACACTTGAATTATTCGGTGGGAAATAACAATTATTCATGACCCCCCCACCTCTTCACTCATCCCTCCCCTCAGGCACAGCCCCTTCTCCTCCAGCTGTGCCCTGTTTCTGAGCGAGGTGGCGCACACATGGACAGCAGGAAGATTAATTCACCAAAACGTGGTTTGCATCACAGGGATCTGCAGAGGCAGTGTGAGAGAAACTCAGAAACCACAAACACTTTTAGATGGGTGGGGTTTTTTTCTGAAATGCATGCTGAAGCCTACACTAAACCTCCTCGTTAATTTACTGAGAACATGTTCTGGAGTTTCCTTGTAACACAGATTTGTGCATTACACCATGCACACAGTTCTCACAGGAGTAGCTCTGTGTTAGCTCACTGCGCAACCCAGGCTGCCTAACTCAGATGCAGAAGTCTGAATTTCCTTCGTGTCCCACCATCTACCACAAAATGTCCAAGGGCTCTACAACATGCTGATGACATGGAGAACATTTTTTTTTACAAGTAAAGATGTTGCATTCTTTTCACTTCTTTTTTTCCCCTTCCACGCTTCAGAATATGGAGCATATGAACAGCATACTTGACAGGAACTCTGATATTTTAAAAAAAAAAAAAAAAGGAAGTAAATATAAAATTTTAAGGTATCTTCATTAAAGAAGCCCCAGGAATTTGAGCTATTTAGCTTTCCGAGAGAAAAGAAATCTCCACCATTTCAAACTGCAGTTTGACAATACTGAACTCTCACAGACATATCCAGAGGATTTATTCCTTTTGAAAGGGCCTTCGCTAAACGTATCATCTAAACAGTGACTCAGAAGCCCTGCAGTGACTTGGAGGCATGTCAGCTTAATCCTGCGACAACGTGAGCGGCTATTCTTGCTCTCAAGGTGCAACAAGTCCTTTCACGATCCCCAGCATGAACGCAAGGAGCTGTCTCTGTTGCAGCAGAAGCTGGAAGTAGAGCCAGCTTCAACAGTCTCAGCCAAATTCAGTGCACAGTGCCCCTAATTACCACTGTTTTCCTCCAGCTATATCCCCTTAGGGTTTGTTTTTCTGAAATCAAGAAACACAATGGGAACCAGACTGAAACAAAACCCTGTCCAGCCCTGTTTCTGCACCATACCAAGCTGTTGCAGTGAAGTGTGCACCAGTAATTAGATGGCAACAGCATTTTTGAAGCTGCCACTTATCTGTTTAGATTTGGAGGCAGGAGTTTGCCTGCCTGTGACTGTCTGATGGGTTGTCTTTACCACAGGACTCCATTAAGGATGCATAGAAACTTAAAAGTCATGCAGAACATCTTGCAGAGGCATTTCCAGCTTCAGTGTTCAGCTGCGTCTGCTTTGTCTGTTCAAGTGAAAAATGATCCCTGGTCCGAAAAGCTGACAAAACTTTTTTTCTAATTTGTAGCTTTTGCCCTCTTCTTCCATCAAGTTTTACACCTTTTCATAAGCCTGTTGAGTTTTACAAAGACTTGTGCAGGATTCCCCCAAATCAGAAAAGAGACTCTTCAATAAATACAATTTCAAAATCGAAATGAGCCAAATTTACTTCTGGATAATGGAATTTTTATGTATGTATTTTTAGCGAGACTTCAGTCCTGGGCTTAAACTGAAATTTATGTAGGTAATTACCATCACTGGAGAAAAATACAGGATAATCCACATCTAACAGCTTCCTCTTATAATTGTAAATACTGGACACTGTGTCGTATCAAGAACCGGCCACACAAGCGGATAACTCAACCGTTCCTGTACTCATGCAGGATGTACGCAAAGTGGTATTAATGAGAGCAAGGGCCTGAAGCAGAGCTCACCAGACCAAATAACCTCCTGACCACACAAGTAGAAAATAATTAAAACAACGCACCGCTCTCATTTGGTTTTTGGGACCAGATGGCGGATGGTCAGGCAGCCAGTGGGTGAGACAGCAGCAATGCTGTGACAGGGAAGGCAAAAGGGAAGGTAGCCTAGTCCAGGCTGGGCATATGTAAATATGGATAGGCTAAAGGAAGCAGTGTCCTCCTGAGCACAAAACCTTGAAGCAGAAGCCTATTTCAGGGCAATCGATTTCACTCAGACATGCCAGGTGGGAGCTGGCTGCCTGCTAAAGCCAAGCCACAAGGTCTTAGCATGGGGAGAGAAATGCACATCCTACTTCTGAGTTGGTGCCTTTAGAGCTGAGTATTTAATGACATACAGTTAAGTACAATGAAGGGGCCAAGAGTGGTTTTGAGAGAAAAAAACCCTGCTCATTCTGAAAAACCACTTAAAGCAGAAGAGCATCCCCTGAGCAGAGCATGGGGTTAGGCTCAGCCTTTGCATCGGGGCTGCGTCGCCCTTCCGTACCCGCTCCTGCAGGAAGCTCATAACATGGGGAGAGGAAATCAAAATGGTAGTGTGACCTTCACAGGCTACAGACGGCTTGAATGCAGTTTAACCCCAGCATTAAGGATGAAAGCCTAGGCTCATGAAAGGTAGGCATTAACTAATCTGCTTACCCATACCAAAGAAAAAAAAAAGCCACGCACACACCAAAAAGCACACTATGGTTTACGGTAAGCCTGCCAAGAATGTAGCAGCATAATCATAAAAGAGTTTACTTTAACACATCATCACAACCATGCCTAAACGCTGTTCTTTGTACTGGAGCAGGCATGCTGTCAGTTATCCCACTAGCACATATCTAGGAGGCGCCGAGGCTCCCGCAGCCACCATCCTGTGCTCCATCCTGTGCTCGGCCGAGCCTGGCCAGTGCCAGCCGCTGTGCTCCCCTCCTAGAGCCTGCCTTGCAGCATCAATCAGAGGCCGGAGCCATCTATGACAGAGAGCTGTGGGTGGGGAGGAGGGATTACCACAACAAAAATTAAAGAGCATTTGCTCGTGCGTCTGCCAACTCAGTCAGCTGAAGGAACGGGAGGAAAACAAGGCATGACAGGAGGAGAGACAATTATTCTTCTCCCCTTCATGAGTGTTTTCCTTCGTGTAGCGACCGTGTTCCTTCCCTGCCTTCCGACTCTTTCGCATCCTACATCCCTGACAAGGACACCCCAACTGAAACCCAATTTTTAATGTACGATTTTGGCATAGAAATATTTCCACTACATGGCATAAACATATTAAATAATGTTTTGTTATCTTTCTCATATAGAAACCCCTCACCCTCGGTCTCTTCAGTCTCTGAATGAATTTGCTTTCGTCTATTCAGCAATGCTTTTTGGCTCAAGTTTAATTAAAATTTCAACCAGCCTATATGAGTGAGATGGTATCTTCCCTTTCACAGACAGAAGACAATATCCTCTAAGTATTTCATATCCTCATTTCTTAAAATCAGCTCATCAGAAAACCACACTCCTCAGCAACAACTGTTAGATTATCTTTAGCCACCAGCATCAGTGTACTGAAAGACTGAAGACATTTTATTGCCTCACTGAGATATTATTGTACATTTCTCTGGTGGATTTCTCTGCCTTTCTTTTTTCAATATTATTCCATTACACCAGTTCGCCTGTTCAAAGGATTCCTTAACTATGCACAAGGTTCACAAACTAATACTGTATCTCTAGATTTCATGAGGGCCAAAAAAAACCAAAAATATTCTGGGCTCTGCTCCTTGCGTGTGTTGTTGTTTTCACTTTCTTGTTCAGCCACAGAGCTGACATTTTCCAAACTTTCCTATATAACCACAATATCTGAAAATACTGATTTCAAAATGAAATCTGATTTCCCCACACAAGTGAACAGTTTGGGATCCAGAAGGTTCTAAAAACATCCACACAAATGCCATGCAAATAGTTGAAACTGTATCCCCACTATGCGATTTTGCCTCTGGCCCGAAAAACCTGGTTAGGGTGTACCAAGGTGCAAGGGTGGGTGCCAAGTTTGAGGAATTCTCTTAGCTAAACCCTAGTTGCTTCTTTGTTATCCTCTCCTGCGTCCTACAGCACATCTGATGCACTTATGAGAAACTCCAGGATCCTCTCCCGAGCCACTGCAGCAGGACACATCTCTCTTTGAGAAGAAAAGGAATAAAGGCCAATAAAACCATTCATGCAATCTAACTAGATGGGAATGTACCAATTTAGAGGATATGCTGGAGTCCAAATCCAAATGCCTGTCTCTAGCTGCATTTAGAGAAGACAGTGAAAGGGGTGTGGAGAGAACTCTGATTAGTATGTCCCAGCTCCAGAAAGAACCATACAACTAAAAACTGGCTTTTAAAGAAAAAACACTCAACTCACTTTTGTCATTAAATGCACCTAAATTTGAGAGGAAGGGACTCATTGGATGGACTCACTCAGGTTTGATCAGGATCTTCTACAAAAATACCCAAAAACACCCCCAAAAAACCTCAACAAATCAAATTATTTATAGACATACTCATGAAATTCACTGTTTACTATCACATGAAGTATTTGCATATTTGAGCATTATTTTTAAAGAAGACTATTTCCTCACTTGACAAGGCAACTTAATTATACTGCAGAGCAGAAACTTCATGATAGGTTGCAGGGTTAAAGCTGCCCCATCAATAGTTCATTATCAAATATACAATTTTCTCATTTCTACTGTTTATTCTAGAGAGGTGGAAGTCAGTGGATTACACCACTACTAAAACTGAACAAATACATTTGCCAAAGATGACAGTGGCTCATTCACCTGACCATGATCCCTCATCAGGACACTGTCTGGTGCTATGGGAATGCCTACAGATACTTCAAGGGCATATTCTACACAGAAATTCACCATTAAGATTACAGACCTAAATATATATTTTTTTTTATTTATAAGCAAAGTGGAAATTCATCATAAGGTAGAAGAAAAAAGCCTTATATTTATATATTTGCATACAGGCATAGAGGCACTGCTTTTAATGCATTCATTTTTTAATCAACATTGAAGCAGGTTTTTTTTTCCTTAAAATGGTGCACTAAAAATTAAGTTGAATTTCAGGTGATTGCTACTGGCATCTTAATCCTGAAGTGACAGGCCACCCACTTATTTAAGTCTTGTTCTTCTACCACTATCATCATGACTTTCTGAAAGGTATTAGTATTTATCTTAAGGCAGAGCAACACGGTCAAACTGCTGTTTTCCTCAGAGGCCCACAGTCATTTGTCTACTTTTCCTACCCCTCCCTCTGAGGTTCTAGACTGCATCCCACGGCTGCTGCTGGGACACAGATCTGCAGGATGGAGATGTTCAGTTACCATCTGCTACTGCTTCTCAGAAAGATCTCATGCAGGAAAGCCCATGCCATTGACCTCATTTGATCCAAGAGAAAAGTAATAATGGAGCTCCTGTGGCTAATTGCCAAGAGAGAAACACTCCAAAGGACTTATTTCCGACATCCTCCTCTCCTCTGATGAAGATCTAAACCGCCAGCTTGAGACAGGCTTCTGATTAGATCAAAGTAGGAAACGTTTCATGTTATTAGCCACATAGTTTCATCTTGTTTATGAACCGCACCATAATGGACCCCAGACAAGTTAAAATACAGTAGCTTGCAAAAACCATGATTATTATTAGAATGTAATTATTCACATCCAATATGTATCTTTCTAGTAAATGCTTTAAAATGTTTTCTGTCCCCAACTTCACTGGAATTTAGTGCAGGTTACCATCAGGTCTTCTAGTTTACAACTTGATACTTGAAAAGATTGCTTCTGTAAATAACCAAGAATGTTTAAGAAACCAGTTTACTATATTTGCTGTAAAGACATGATATTATCTCAAACCAGTTTATGACATGGTTTTTCATAAACTAATTCCCCCATACCCAGTTGTGTAAATAATGCAGGAAATGTATATAAAAAACATCCAAACTACTAATTGTCCAACTACCAGTGCTGACATCGTGCTGTGTAAGGCAAGAGACAGCAATTCTAAATTATGACAATTAAAAGCATCTTTGAACGATTGCAGCACTGTGTTTTGAGAAGCCACTTGTCCCCAGCTGAAGCTGGTTCAAGCAAAATTGGCTGCCTTTGCTCCTCAGAGGAGGCACAGACTGGTTTCAAACCGCTGTGACATAAGGCAAGGTAACCATCCAGCACCAGAAGTCCTGATGTTTATTGATTGTGCTCTCCTCCAGTGGGACAGGAGGCTGGAGAAGTAAGGACTGGCCCATGAGAGTGGGGAAGCCACAGTTTCTACACAGGGCAAGGCTGTATGTATGTATGGGTGACATAAAAAGCCACTTCTGCCTCCCCGTTGCACAGTAGGCTGCAGCACACTGAGACAAGGTGCTCCTTGTTCACCACTAAATTTCTTCACCAAAAGCCAGAGATGCCTCTGTCTCTCAGGCTTCAGCCAATTTACATCCCTGAAACACTGGCTCCATCTAAATCCTTATTAAAAAATTTAAAAGGGAAATTGAAAGTATTTCTTTAAAAAAATAATTTTGTGCATGTATTACATTTTGTTATTATAAATATGTGTGTGTGTATATATATATGCAAATATATATACACATAGAGTTCCCTACTTCAGCTATGCAAGGTCTTTATGTGCAAATTACTTTTTTCTCTGCACAACATATGGGCAATCTCCCAATATTAACTTTTCACTCAGGCTCTCCAGTTAGGCAGGAGCTTTCATCTCTTTTTTCCTTCCTAAGCAACAGCCTGATGTTACATCTAATGAGAGCCAGTAGCCAGCCTGAGCAGGCAGTGAGCAACAACGGGCTGCCATAAAACATCTGAACAGACCAGAAACAAACATGCTCTCTAATTCTTGAGCAGCAACAAGACCCTAAAGGGAAGCCTTGTCTGAGTTGCTTCCTTACACCTCCTTAATAACACCAGCCCTAAGCCAAGCAACAGCCGTGGAAAAACAGGATGGAAGGTAGGTGATTTCTTGCCACTTGCTTCCAACATCCTTTGGTCAAAGCAAAGGCATCTCTGCAACCCTTCACAAGATCAAAAGGCAGCAGCTCTATTTACAACATCCTGAGCAATTTAGGCATCCCACTCAGCATTGTTTCCTACCTCCCGCCCAGTTCCCTTTTAAATTGGATGGTTTCTAAATGAAACCTCTACCGTTTATGAGTTTATAGCCATGGTGAGCTAAGGAGTCCCACGCAGACGGTTTTAGAAGAAATTAAGAAAAATTTCTCCATCTTAACCGTGCTGCACACTAAATGGTAGTGCATGAAAAGGAAAAAAAATCGCCTGGCATTTTTTATTTACTAACTTGAAGGATTTATGCTGTTATGCATTTTATGGTTTATCTTAATTTTCCAGTGATGTGTCCAGTACTTGTGAGTGTGCAGCTTCTAAAGTAGCTCTCTTTAAGGCAAGAGGCATTTATGAGTAAGGAAAAAAGCCTTTAAAAATTAAGTGCTGGGTAAATGCACAGGATGTTGCAAGCATCTGCCTTATTTGCACCTTCTATTCCCCTCCCCTTTTTTTGTGGTTCTTTTTTGTTTTCTTTTTTCACAACCTGTATTTAAAAATTTAGGGCCACTATTATGCCTGTCACTGCCAAACAACAGGATCCATAAGGGAAGGAGGAGGATACACACATGCTAAGCAGTCCTCTGGAAGAAACAGTGAAAGAAATTTCCCAAAATACAGCTTGCAGGTGTTATGAAAGCCATATGCACACCACGCCCCCCTCCCAGCAAAAGCAGGGGATCCCAAAATCGAGGGCACAAACCTGGGCCAAAGGCAGGACGAGCCTAATGCAGGATTCTGGCCAAAGGCTGGGACATGGCACCAAAGGCTAAAGCCCTCGAGCCCCTCCCAGCCCATGATCCCTGCACCGCAACCACTGGAGATACCTAAGAGCTAGATGCTCATCTTGTCCCCTTTTAACCAGAATACATTAGGCAGAGAGACTAAGCAACATCCATGGTCCTCCAGAAACACAGTTTCCTCATCCTAAGTCATGTCTGCTGCAAGCACTGGACACTTTTAAAAAGACAATCGTACTTTTGGAATGTATAAATTTTTTTTCTGTCCCCTTTTCCACCTTAACTAGTAGTTTAATGTGCTTCATATGTTGTCAAGTAAGATGTGTCTGCGTTTATAAAAGCAAATTAAAAATCACAAAGTATTTTAATTTACATAAGAAAAAGTTATGATTGCAGTGTCTTACAAAACTTCTAATTTCATCAACTTATTAAATATCATTCTTCAATGCAAAGAGCACTCACAGTATGAAGAGTTCTTAAATCAAAAACACACTGTTGGGGAACAATCTTCATTCTAATCATGCTCAATAACAGGGATTAAAATATTTTATGAGTCACAGTTTCCACTAAAAAAAGGCAGAACAAAAAAGGGACAATGGTGATGAATTTGTTGAAAGTGTGAAACTTGTTCATTAAACACACCAAAAAAAGTGTTGGGGAAGAAGGGAACAGGCATCTGAAAACTTATATACTGTATTGTACTTTAAAGCCCTGACTACTTTTCCCTTAATTGGTTTCTGCAGATCCCAAGGAATCTGAAAACCCACCAGCTCCACAGCACAAGCAGCCACTGTCCTGGCTGCTCCAGACAGGGGATGAAAGAGCCCTTCAATCTACAAATCTATTTATATTCCTTCACATGGCGACTATAAAAAGGTTTCCTTTCAGGCTGAGGTTTCTCAGCATTAAAGTTAGTAACTGTTTGAAAAGCCCTGTGTACACAGATTTTTTAAATGGGGTGACGCCTTTGTGTTCAGGTAAATTTGGTTTGAAGCAGCAACAATGCAATCTCGCACATCTACAAACTTCTTTCTGTAGGGCCTTTGCAAAAAGAAAATGGGACCCAGACTGAAGTGAAAGAATGCATTAAATAAATGATGCCACTGATTCTGAACAACAGTAATTTCTGACCAAATGTGCTCTGTCCCAGTCACCTTTGTATTTCCCCTGCCTCCATCTCGCCACCAAGCCAGCCAGCCCAGCATGACATGCCAAGCCATTCCCTAGGGCCTGAGAGCAGCACCGGGTGCTGGTGTTTCTCATCCGAGCCTGCCCTGGCTCTCCTGGCCAGCCTCACAAAGAACGACTCTGTGCTTCCACTTCCTCCTGTGTAAACACCAATAATTGTATTTCCATACCTCACAGCATGTAGAAAGGAATGACAGCTCATACCTTTCCATAAAAAAAGTCTCCCACCCTGCCATGCAAGCCGCTCCAGAAACAGACTTGTGGTGAAAACAAATTGCTTAAAAATTAAAAGGCATACAATAGAAACTTGGAGCCAATTGCTACAAATCCAGCTCTACCATGGGAAAGGAAAGCACTGCTTTTAAAGTCAGCAGAGAAAGAAGCACTGTGTCTGGCTAATGTGCATGGTCCTTTTTCAATTTGCTTTAACAATTTATTCTTTCCATTAGTTCAAGAAAACAAGCCTAAAAGGCTGATTATTGAGGATCAGTATTTTAAAATAGAAATTTTAAGATTGAGACTAAGCCAAATCCAGCTCTCAAACCTACACACTTCTTCCTCAAATCCACCTGCACCAGAAAAGGTCCAGGCTTCCTAAAAGCAAATGAAAGCACAGCTCTGTCTTGGGACAATTATGACACCATCTTGGTATGAGAATTGCTACTTTTTTTTTTTTCCTATTTCACAATGCAGTGAAAAGAAACCAGTGTGAAAAGGTCCACCCATCTCTCCATGACAATACCAGACGATGGGTACCGGCACTCAGGCACTCACTCCTGCTCTGTACGCTGTCACCTCCACAGCCACTGCACACCATGCCCTGCATCCACCCTGTGTGTGTTACCTACGACTTTTAATGGACACCAAAACTGCAGAGCATTCTTGCCCAGGGCAGCTACTGCCACCCCAGGCACCAGACCTGCATGGGGTGCAAATATCAGAGCTGGGGGTATAAGTTGCTATTATGGCCAGAGATGTAGTTTTCCCAAAAGGTAAGTATTTTCCAGCTTCAAGTAAGAGTGGGCTGATGGGACAGCCAGACAGCCAAGCAATGGCCAAGGCATCTGCTCTAAAGCTCTGGAGTCCCATACCAAGCTTAGCTCTAACAATGCTACTCCCAGCTACAGCAGTAGAAAGGCCACATACCAGCCTTTAAGGATTACTGCCAAGACACAGAAGTGTAAGAGCAGGGATATTTGTTTCTGAATTGATGCAAAACATGGATGTTTCCATTGCAAAGGGATTTTAAAGGGAATATGTGTCCAATTGGCACAACTAGAAATAGAGGGAAAAAAAGGGGGAAAAAGTCTGTCCTAATCCTGTCATTCATACCAGAGGGAAAAAAGGTAACTCCACAATTTCCATACAGTTTCTCCTGATGGCAAAAGATGGTTTCTCCATTAGTAGCATATTAGTTAACAGAAATTCAAAATTATGTTGAAACTGGTAAAGATACTTTTACAGAATCAAATCCTCTGTAATCACACTGCACCCTCCCTTTGCAACAAGCATTAGCAAAAGAAATCAGGACTTAGAGGACAGAATTTAAAACTTTTTCCATCCCTCCCATAGTCGCTTCTCTGGTCTTGCACATCCTACCCACTGCTGTGGGAATGTCTTTAACAGGAGCAGCCAGTAATGGGTCATAATAAACAAGCCAGGTGCTTTGATTCCAACCAAAAGCATAAACTATTACACGGTTTTAAATACATACCCTGTTCCAAGAACTCTTTTATTAGTTATGCATATTTTAAATCAAATTCTGTGGGAAGTAACTTAAAGGACATTGCAATCGAGAGCTGTGCTGGCCCAATAAAGCAAATCAATCTCCTGTATTCAGTGAATAAATGGCAGGTAACAGCCATTATGCTGCACAAAACTCTTTTCTGACCTAGACTGAGCATGCATTTGATCAAATTGTCTCCAATAATGCCAGGAGCGCTGCCAACCAAAAGATTAAATATTCTGATTTCATTTAAAAAATAAAAAAAGAACCCCCAAGATGCAATAAGTATTTTTGGCTCTGAAATAGAGGAAAGAACATTTTGTTATTCCTGTTCTTTAAAGCTACATTTTAAAAAAATTGACATCTGTCCTAATATCCAGATTATGTAAATCCTGCTCTGCAAAGACTCAATGCTCGCCCAGAACTGAAGAAATATAAATGGAACAAATGTTCTGGGTCAGTTTGAACTTCCACATTATCTATAGGGACAAATTAAAGAAGCCAGTTTTGCATTTTGTCCTGAAGCAACAGAAAAACCTCCTTCTCCCAACAGGTTCCTATAATGACAGAGATAGCCAGACAGAAAGAAATCCACTTTACCAGAGTCCTGGCGTGCATCAAAAGCAGTGTCTGAAAGGCAGGTTTTGTCAGAACTTGTAAATCGATGGAAAGGTTCGCTGACTCACAACAACTGATGCCAAAATGCCTTCCCTCTAAATCTGTCTTTAAGGTAGCATGTATAGAAAAAGAAAAACGGCAGCATCTACAGAAAAATTAAATTATGCCCTTTGTTTCTCTGTAATACACAAAGAAACCTTGTCAAGAAAATTTGGAAGGTGGATTTGTATTTAAGTACGCAGAAAATGTGACGTCTCATTCTCCCTAAAAAGCTCCTAGTGATTACAGAGTGCAGAATGGTAGCCTATCCTGCGGGACTAAAGCTGCAGGAACTAGAAGGGGAGTTTAATCTACAGCTGCGCGCTTCTTTTTCCCCCTCCACTGGTGACTGATGAAGGCATAGGAGTGAGTATGAATGCCTTCACTGAAGGCTCCATATCCCTCCCACTATGGTAAAATGTTTGAGAGGTTTCAATACGTATTTAGGTTCTTACCACAATTTTCTGAAGCAAAACTAATGAAAAATCTGTTTGACTTGATGTTTTGGAGACTGTTTTTTTGTTGTTCATTAGGAGTTTTTTTCCCCTAGGAAAAACTACATGAAAAACCCAAACGACTCCCTTATCATCAGATACAAGGGAGAATGGTGTGCAGAAGATCAAAATAAAATCTTCCTACGTAAGATATAATGGACAAGTTTTAATAGCCTATGAATGTGGACCATAAGGTTCAGTCTTTCTGAGCTCTTCAGAGCATTTTTAAAATAAAAGCTTTCCTGGACTTCAAAGGAAAATCTTTGAAAATTCACAAGCAACAGGGGATAACCACAGAGGAGAACTATGAATATAGAGAGGACTGGTGTTACAGACAAAATTCCCTTATCAGGCAATGGGACAGGTATCTTAAAAGCAAGAAATAACAAAAGAATGGCAAATTACTAATGCTCGGTACACTCTGAATCTCCTTGCTAATTCTGATAGTAACATGGGGAAAATTCATATAAATGTCTCCAGCCATTCTGCAGGACAGATGAATCAATCAGCCAGGCTGACGGATGCCTGGAAACTAGCAGCAGAAAATTTCAGCTTCTAAGGTATTAAGCAATGATGTGATTCACCACCTGCTGAAACCTCCATCAAGACAAATTTTAACACCTCCTGGATGGCAGCCGGTGAAAGGCAGGACCATGTATGCGCTCCCTCCCCAACTTCTGCTCCCAAGCTCCAACCTGAGGTGCTCTACAGAGAGAATGAGGCACACATAGTCTTTCCAGGAACAGCATCTCCAATTCTGCATTTGCCCAATACTCAATCAACAAGCACCAGGAAGACAAGGTTGGGAATGAGGTGGAATGGTCTTAGGAGGTTAATGGTAAGGGGCAGAGGGTTAATTGCAACCTCCTGGAAGACAGAAGAAAACTGTAAGTAAAATGCTGCTCAATACTCAATGACCTCTGAAGATCCAGAGTATTTTTCCCTATTTCTCTGCCGACACACACTTCCTTCACTCACATCTTCCTTTTTCTAAACCAAGCAGTGGTAACATCTCTGATGAGGAGAAGGACTGGACGAGCCATTGGGGTGGGCTGCAGGAGATAGGACTGACTGGCCATAGGGGCAGCAGGCCCCTCACAGGACATTTTTCCAGCCTGCTACACAAAATATCCTTGGAAAAGCCCCATGTTCAGCTGCACAGATGGCTGCCAGGTAGTACCCCAGTTGCTTCCTGGGTACTTTTGCACACATAAAATGACGGGAGCCAACCCTAAATCTGAGAACTGCAAGTGACAGACATAAGAGCAACCAAAAAGCACAATGCCCCTCCAACAGCACCTTGAAAGTCTTTTTTACACATGCTTTTTGGTAAAATGATGACAGCATGCTATGTGATGGCTGGTCTATGTAGAGAAACAATCAAAAGGAGAGGATGAATTTGAATTAAAAGCAAGCTCTTTAGACTGATTCAGCAGGATTGTCCAAGTTGCACACAGACAAGACAAAATAAACGCTTAATACACCCAATATACTGGAGCAATGCTCCTAACTAAGGAAAAGGCACGTGCTGTGCTGAACAAGAGTTACTTTGTCTGTTCTCCTCCAGGTTAAACCACCCAGTTTTGCACATTCTTAACATGATTATCTAATAACAGTCCCTGCCTATATGTTTGGCTATGCATTTTACATATAGCACTGCAGAACAGAGAGGTACTGAGGGAGGAAAAAAAAGGTATAAACGTGTGAAGCTAAATTATACATACTTAAGCAATCACATGCCTACCTGAAAATCTTGCACTGAATTTAAATTCATGTTTTGTAGGAAAGGCCTGGCGATATTTGGTCTGCTTAAATAAATATTTATTAATCTCAATATAAAAGATCAGACACCAAATTTATATGAGCTGAGCACAGTTCGGGCAGAAGCCAATAATAGCTGCTTTCAGAATTTGCAGCGTTGGAGTTTGCCAAATGGAAGTGACAAGTCTGGACCACTAAGAAAAATGAAGCCATTTGATAAGTTATACGCTGCGTAATAAACAGTCTGTCAGTTTGCTTCTAATCCCCCTCTTCCAGAAGGGTGTTTTTTTCAGTTTTTTTTTCCTTTTCCTTTTTCCTGATGCACTCTGCAGAGCACGTACGTATTAGAAATTAAACAGAAGCTACTTTGGCTCTGTGGACCACACAGCATGGACAACTTAGACAGGTCATTGTTACCTAAACAGAATTTGGTTTTTTGTTTGCATTGTACATTTCCTTTCTGTTTTGACAGCAGGTTTTAAAAAGAGGATGTTACCCTCCTTAGAGCTTTGAATCATTTACGAAGAAAAGAGAAAAAGAACTTCTGCGACAATAGCACAAAAGTAAAGCCTTGCAATTTTTCGTTTCTTCCCATGACATCTGTGGGTAGTCCTGTTCATAAGGCCTTTGTTCCGGGCTGATTTACCGCAGTTTGAGACAAGACACCATTCAGAGTCTATTCCAGGAAACATGGAGGAAGTAAAAGGAGAATGCATCTAATTTGTTAGCTACCGTGACATCGCCACTTATGATTAATACAAGGCATTGAGTGAACAGAAAGTATTTCCTCCAAGAATCCTCCATCTCAGTGCATGCTGAACAGGGTGAGGATAGCAAGATTACCATGACAGGTCTGCTACTTGCAACATGGCTTGTCAACTGTGCAAGAAAGGAAAACACCTGGTATTTCAAAAGCCTGCATATCCACCCAGCTGGGTCTGCCCAGAAGAGGACTACTGGTGTAAGTGGGCCAGCCAAGAAGGACTGCTGGAGGAACAGATCCTGCATGAAAAACCCAGGAACAAGAAGAAGGTCCAGGAAAAGCTCTTGCCTTGTTTGCATACAACTCCCAGTAAGTTGCTGTGCACACAAGACTCTATATTTACAGGAACATGGTCACACTCCTTCCTGCCTGACAACATTTGTAGGAGAAGGACTTACATGTCTGCAAAACCATTGAAGATCTTCTCATGGCACACATTGCAAAAGTACGAAGTATTGAACACTTTGAAGGGAGGAGCTGGCAGAAACCATTCAGTTCCAAACACTAAACCAAACAAGAACTCCACAGCTAACCCTCATCCCTACTGAGTCCTCCCTCTGGCCAGCTGTGAGACCTTACTTTGGTGATGGGGAAGCCACCCAGCTCGCCATGCCCACCCACCCCACCAAACCTACACACGTGGATGTGCTGAAAGCATCAGACTTAGTTGGCACATAAACCACGGAAGTTTTGTTTGCAGCACACACACAGGTACCAGAATAAGTTCCCACCCACCCACAGATCTCTTGGGATACCAGCCAGCCAAGGGAAAGTCATGCTGACAGAATAACTCAATCTCCCACTTTTTTGGCTGCTCCCTTACCCCAGGGTATCAGTTGTAAAGGGCTAGGAGCAAGCTGCAAACCAGGCAATTTGCTGTGGTGGTGGGAGCCTGTCCCTGGCACCCATCATTCCCATGCACAATCACAACCAAAAAGCCCTCCAAGACAGCTGGAAACAGATGAACTGCTGTCCCTATACATCTTGTCTGGAAAAGTCCACTCCTGCTGGGCCCTCAGCACCAAAGCACAGGCATCTCAACCCACACACTTAAGCTCACCTGAATTATTCTGCAATTTCTGTCTACTGTTGCCATCCCTCCCCAATAATCAATGTCCCTGCTGCAAATACCGACCTCAGGCTGCCCAGCTGACGGGTCTGCCTCCCATAAAATGGGCACCAGAGCACTTACAGTGGGTTTATACTGGTCTCAAAGGCAACACAATGTAACGCAAGCTTTGTAAAGCAATGAAAAAAACCTAAATTGCAGAATGAAGTTTTTAGAAGTTCCTCAACATCACGTTAATGGAGTAAAACTTTCTTCGGCTATAAACTTTTCCCATTTTTCTCTTTTTTATGCAGTTACTGCTTCCAGGAGCTTATCAAGAAAATAAGCCTGCTCACACTGGCAAAATCCCAGCTCACTCATTTTCTTAAGTAGCATGTTATGAAGAAGTACGGACACAAGCTGTACTTTCTGGATATAAAGGAAGTCCTTATAACAACTACAGTAACACCACATTTGCAACTGGTTAGGTCAGTCCTGAAGCCTACTCTTAGACTCTTCCCCAGCCTGCACTTAGGTCAACCAATTCCTGATATGGAGAGGCTGTCAAAGACTGAACAGCACTTTCTCAGGCTCATGACTGATCAGTATAAAACACCCCAGTTTTGATAGGAAAAATCTAACTATCAATTCTAGAATAAATTACATTCTCTGCTACATCAGATTATTAATATTCTCTACTATATACTTCTCACCTTTGTAACACCTACAGAGCAATGGCAAATTCGGGACAGATTTCACCTTCACGCCCCTGGTTCCTACAGGTTGCTGGGTTTGATGCCCAGTCCCTAAAGCTGCAACACAGCCACAGCTCATAGTAAGAGTCTGGAAAGGAATACTGGGTAAAATCACGTTTGTGTGCACAGCCGTGCATCAATGTCAAAGCAAGGCAGAGTTTCACTTTGGCATTCCCTGCTTCCAATCAGCCCATGTGCCCACTGCTTCTCAGAAGGGCTCTGCTGCCTTTAGAGTGAAAGGCCAAGGGATGATTTCTGGCTGCCAGAGAGCCCATATTTGTCCAAGGGTGTGGTTAGACAATGTGATTGAGCAAGCTCCTGCCCTTGCCAGCCAGTCCAACACCCTCCTCTCCATCCCCACTCCTCCCTCATCGCTTTTTTTTTTTAATTGGGTGTCTAACAAATCAGCAAATTGATCATGTTTGCTGTGCAAACAGATGACGGGCTGAGGTGATACAAAGGGCAGAGCAGAAGGCAGCAACTGGAAGCTGATGAGGAAGGAAGAGGGCACACTCCTTTATGCAGAAGCAAGCTACCTGTCTGGCTCAGACCATACCATTTAACTTCAAAAACTGTATTTCCAATTACTAACCTTTTGGAGTGAATAATACAGCACGCACCCCAGAAGAATGAACTGCTTTAGGCACATGTGTTATTTCCTGATCTAAGTGACAGCAGCCACAAATTCACAACGTTCATAAGCACCAGAAGTGGCTGCCATGCAGGGTAGGCACTACAGGACTCTTTTACAACAAAGCAGGAAAAGCAGTGCCCTGCAAGAATTCTCAGAGGTTTTCTTGGTGCTCCCCTGACAGACAAGGATTCCTCTTCTCCTGCACATTGCGACACCAAAGCATTTCCTGACAGAACTGACCCACAGGAACAGGCTGTATCACTCTGAGGCGGAGACGTGGTTGAAGGCACGGGGAACCAGCACACCCTGCTAGGGCACAGACCCACACACAGAGAGCGTGAATACTCCCCATTAAATGTTTATGAAAAGTGCCTGTTGTGGCCACCTTCTAAAAACACACACAACCACAATCTGCAGTGAAACAACCTTTGGCTGAAGCTCTTCCTTTCCCCTCATGATGATGCATCAGAGCCTTTCCTCCTGCCACTCTCCTTCCCCTGGGGCTGCACCACAGCCCAGCCTCTCTGACTCAACCAGCCCTCTTTTACACAGCTGGCACCTTCCACAATTTCTGAGACATTAGCATTTTCCTAAAATAGTCTCAATCTTACGTAAAATGACCGGCATTTCAACCATGCCTTTTGTTTTCAATCCCCCTGACCATGACATCTGAATAAAGTCCAGTGCAAGTTTAATGGCAGGGGAACAGAAAGGGAGAACTGAGCTGGGGTTGCTGGGTGGGAAGAGTGGGGTTCTTCCCTGGCTGCATGGCCTTTGCTCCCAAAGCTCTTCTGCTCCTCTGGCTGCAGCAATGACATCTTTCCTCCATCCCTGCCAGCTCTCCCAGCTTCTGGGCATGAGGCACACTGCAACACAGAGGCAACTGCTGAGCTTTGCCTGCCTCTCTGCTCACAGGGCTACCAGTTCAGGATTACTCTAGCTCAATTTTATGTTTAAAAAACGGAATCAGCAAATTATTCAAAATATTCCTAATCCTTTTAGGAGCGGCAAGACAAGTTATCAGAGCAGGATGACACCAACAAAGCTACTGCACGTGCCCTGTTCCCCTAAGAAATGAGGTTTATCCATCCTCACCATGGACTGCTGGACACCTAAATCGGGGGTGGGGGTGTTTATTGTATTACACATGTTTACTGTACTAACAGCATGCAAAAAAAAAAAAAATTGGTTCAAGGGGAGCCTTTGTCATATCCAAAACTAAACAAACTTTAATGTTTAAACTCATTCCAGATCTCCAACAAAGAAAGCCCCAAGTAGCAACTCTGCGGCTCTGCTGATCCCTGCCAAGAAAGTTCATCAAATATTTGGATGGAGTAAGCACTCGATTCCAATGGGAAAAAAATATTAAAAAAGGAGAGAAACACAGTCACATTTGGGAGCACAAGAGGTGGAAATTAATGCAAAATAAAAAAGACCAAACCACGCAGCAAGTTATAAACACCAAATATTGAAATTCCAAAGCTGACCTGCAAATTTCACGGTTAATACGATGCAGATCCCTTTTCTGCAGTTGGGTTAAAAGTGCACAGCCCTCTCCTAGGCAAATCTCCAAGGAATTTTAAAGCTTGAATGAAAATACTAATTACAATGTACTAAAAACAGAGTGAGGAAGTGTGCGAGATGACTTTCGAGCACTGTAAGGAAGAGAGGAGGAGACAGTTCGGTCACTGCTGAAGCCAGAGACATGCAGCAAAGAGTGGCTCTGCAACAACATTAACTCCTTCCTAATGAGCCCTGGCAACGTGTAAAGGATTCAAGTGCTTGCAAAGCTTTGTGCTGTACTTGTTATGATGAAGCTGCAGCACTTACACAGTTAAGAAAGGAAGACTTTAAAAGACTGACTATCCATTCCCAATATTTGGCAGGACCAGCACAGCCATCGTTTTTAGTAATTACAGGAAGACTGTATCTTAGCAGCTGGTTTTGCAGGGGGAAAAACCAGATATTTATCCCTCACAAGGTTAACTAGAAGTATAAACGGAATTCCATGTTAAATTATCCCCTGTATGCCAAAGCCACAACATCTAGTACTCGTTATTTCTCTTTCAAAAGAAACAGTCCAGAGTTTACACACACGTATGTTCTGAGGAGAATATTTTATAAACCCCACAAAAACATTTACACAAAATAACTCAATTTAGGCCAGCAGAGCAAATCTCTCACATACAAAATGTCAGCCAATTAAGCTTTTAGCAGAGCACCAGGGAGACCGATTTTAGAAAGCTAAGCAGGTTTCTCAGTCTAGGAATGCCTGAAATCTGTTTATTCTCAGTCAACAATGACTTTCTTCCTTCTGCCAATTACTAAAGTAGTGGGGGGAAAATGGATTTACTCTCTGCATTTACAGATCAGTTGGCTTAGCAAAATCTAAACTCATACACAGGCACCTCACAACCCCTTTCATTAATGCAAACAAAATGCAACAACAAAAAATTTGCTTTACTTTCCCCCTGCCCCCGGCCTCAATCTGCTTATCCTTTCTTACCAACAACTGGAAATGGCTAGTGCTCCCATGGCATTCTTTCCCCTCCTGCCCCTCAGGCTGCAGGATGTAGCAGGGATTTCAGAAAGAGCTGGCATGCAAGGACACAACCATGGGCTGTCCACCAAATTCAGTGAGCACCCTCAAACTGAGGGACCTGATAAGCCATACCACAAATTTCAGGCTTGGAAAAAGCCCCAAAATGAAGCTCCTTGAGGCTGTAACACCCTGCTGCCAAATGGGGAGGTTCAGTCCTCTGCTTGCTCTTTCTCCTCCCTTTGCTTCCCCGTCCATTGAGCCCCAGAGTCATGCCACACATCCCACCTCTCCTTCTCCACCACCTCTGGTCTCACCAGACATCTCTGTGGACCAAAGCAGTTGATTAATCTGACCCACACTGCCCATTTTCATAGCAGCAAAATAAATCAAATCATCACATCTTTCCCAACAGCAGCCAAACTCTCACCTGTGCACACTCCCTGGCTCCTATCCTCAGCTGCTTCAGCACATCTATCCATCAGAAAACCTGCTGGTCCCACACAGACCTTCAATGGAGCCAAAACCACCAAACACTGCTCTTAGGGTCAGGATAGATCATTTACTGATTAACTCAGAGCAGTACTATGCAGGCATCTTGTACTCATTAAAATTATATTCTTCTTGTCTGTGTTTTGTTCCAGACTTAAGAAAAGGTTTGAACATAACCTTATCTTGGAGTAAGTCCCAAATAAATTTCCATTTCCCAAAAGACAGGTTTTCTCCAAGGCAAGTAGTTGAGATTTGCAACAGTTTATTAAAAAGAAGCAGCTTTACCTCTGGCCAATATCATGTATTACCTGGATGTCATCAGAGGTCCTGGAAAGTAGCTTATTCCTAAAACCCTGGAGTCTCTACAGTACATACGATGCTTACCAAATATTCCAAAACGCAGTAACTTATTTAACTTTCACTCAGTAACATAAGCTTTCAGAATTAAAATAAAAAACAAATTTCAAGCTTAACATATTTAATCTTCTCAACACATTCAGAAAACCCAAGTGCTAAAAAGCAAACAAATAGATGTGCACATACAATAGTTCCCTTACCTTTGCAAAACCCTGCAGGGATGATGCTCGACCAGCTACAACTGTGCCTTGTGTTTGTATTTCCACCTTCAGTTACTATGGGTATCCTTCCCTAGGAGCATCCCCCCCAAGACTACCTACACCAACAGGAGAAAAGCACTGAGCACAAAAGTTAGCTAGCAACTACTAAAAATGTGGCAAACCAATTCTGTCTATTATTCCCCCCAGTCAAGTACTCGCAGAGGAGAAAATGAAAGTTTCTCTGCCTATTCCCCACATATAACACGGAACACTACCATGCCACTGCAATGCTGCTGCTGAAGTAGTAACAAAAATGCCCCAGCTGGTGAGGGTCTACATCACTAACGAGGAATAACTGTCTCCCATTGTGAGGCCAATTTAGTGGGCTTGTGAAATGCAATCAAGACATTTCTATATAGATGATGTATCATGAATAAAACAATGAATCATTCTGTTGAAGAATATAACAAAGAACTTCAGCAAAAGTAAAAAATAATCTAAAATTCACATAGATTTCTCTGCAAAATTTAGAAAACCTTATTTTTTTCTAAAAAAGCAAGAGAGGTTTATTTCAGAACAAGCTAGGTAGCTAAAGGCATCATCCCAGCTCAAGAGTAAGTACATTGTCAAGCTGGGTTTGAAGGAGCAAGTCCTTCTCACAGCACTTTGCAGTAAGGTCAGGATAAACATGGTGCTTAGCACCTCCAGCCCCACAGTGAAGACACGTGAGGTTGTGGGAATTAAGGGAGTGTTTGCAGTCATTTGCATGGCAGAAGAGACAGCCAGGATCGCCAAGATGATGACTGGCCTACAGTATTTATATTAAATATAACTGAAGATAATTTGAGGCACTGTGCATACCATGTGGGTTACCATTACCTGGCACTTTTCCACTTGAACCACTAAGCAGCATGACAATAATTTATCCTATGGAAATTATTCAGCATTCAAGAAATGTTGTAAAAAGCAAAAGGAAAATCCAGTTAGTCATCTGTCAATCCTCTGTTGTGAAAACATCGCATATCTACAGACTATGGGGCTGCTTAAAAAAAATCATACCATAAATTCCTTCACCTTCTGAATGAAGACAGTTTCAGTAAACTCCATCTTGGGGAGGATAAAATGCCTCAGGATAAAGGAAACTGTCTCAGGAAGAAACAGCAGTATATTTCTATACAAGGATTTGCTATCCAGATATGATAATTTCTCGAAACCTCAAACAAAATACCACAGCATGGTAATCTGCTCTTTCACAGCAGGTAACCTCAGACATCCTATAACTCTACAGCATGTTCATTCTTGCCTTGCTTAAAGGCTCTGACAAGCGCAGTAACTAGCCCCAGCCCTTCCTCCTGCTTACCAACCCTGTGTCTGCCTTAACATCGACTTTATTTCATGTTCCAGATTTCACAAGTTACTCCATTTCTTTCAGGAATATGCTTAAAATCCCTGAAGTTTTATTCACTTTCTAAATAAAAAATAAATTTGTTTTAAAAAGTGTTGTTTCAAGAGAGATTTTAAATTTCACTGGGAGTCAGGAAATTAACAAGTGTTCCCCACAACTCAGTTCTGCGTGGCTGTCACCACAGAGAAGTTAGCCCTTTCACCACCAGCTTGAATGACATCCTGCAGCTCAGCTTCATGCTGCAGCCCATCCCTCACCCTGCCATAAGCCACAGCTGCCCCAGGAGCAACCCAATTCAGGACTGCTGGACTTTCCTCATCCTTCTGCAAACCAAGGTTTGGTTCTTACCACTGCAGCAGTCATCACTTATCATTTCCCCTCTCCTTTCCACAGACGAACTTTTGCCTTCCAAGGCAAGAGGAAGATGACTGAGACAGCAAGCATATAGTCATAGCATACATCACGGAAACACGTTACGGAAGCAGAGGAGATCGGAACAACGCTTATCCTTCCAGAGCAGGAGTCTCAGTATTTCGTAACACTAAGTAATACCTCGGTTAAACCTTTCACTGCAGTTGAGCCAGAAACTCCAGATCTCAGTAATGGAAATTGAAAAAACACTCTTCTCTTTAAGGGACTGACAGAAGGACTTTCCCAGAATGACAGTATCCTGGTTCTTACTGCTTGAATTTAAAGCCCATGCTTGCTGTAAAAGACAAGCCCAAATGCTGCTTTGGACAGGGGCAGAGAAGCCAGAGTTTATAAGTGCTAATCTCATTTCATGCCTTCCTCTTACTCTTACTACCCTGTCTTAAAAATTCATGTTTTATTAGATTCATGAAACAGCTATAGCTCATAATGAGATAAGTCAGCTGATACTGTCGATGGGGTGTTTTGTACCAAACATTAATACTAATTATATAAACCTTCCACTGCATTTTGTTTGCTGAACCCACACACTTAAACTGCTTGCCGTATTACTGCAAACAGTTCATTAGCAATAAAGTTACAGGCCTGGGTAGCATTAACCTTTCCTCAAAATTGTCCCAAGCGGAGAATGTGGACCTGGTGCTGTTAATTACAGGAGGCACTGCCAGACTCCCAGGTGCTGACATCATGCTGGGGTAGCACCTTCACCAAGAGCTGGGAGAACCTTGCATCCCCAACACAATCCCTCTGAACCCCAGCAGGGACAGGCAGGCTCCTCCATCCTGTATATGATCCATAAATTTACTCCCTAACCTGAAATAGAAACGCATCAAACCAAGCTGTCTGTATTTTAAATGCTGTCATAACTTTTCGGACTGCACACAGTTAAGGAGAGCATCATGCTGGGTCTCCTGATTGGGAGAGTTTATGGTTCTACACAGGAGAAATGCAGCCAGCATCTCTCCAAACTGGGTTGTTCAAATCATGATTCCTAGATCAATCACAAATTAATCAGTGATGCAAAATGTGCACAGTCCTTGTTTTCAATAAGCTACGCACATCTGTTCTGCAGTTTGGGAATAAACTTACACCATAGGCAGTGAGTATGTCAAAATAATTTTAAAAGTGACGGCAGGTCTCTATTTTGTCTTCAAATTGCTTTGCATGTATAAAAAATAGGTAGATGAGAAGTAAGTATGTGATAAAATCCAGTCACCTACTGTTCCACGACACACAAAAAAGAGCTTCTTCAGACAACCAAAAGACAGACCCAAATATGAAACAATAAACATTCCTGATCAGAATTGTGTTCATAGAGTAGATAGAAGAAATGTATTAACAACAGCAACAAAACCAAAAAAGACAAAAAAATCCAAACATATAAATTGCATTTCAGGATATGGTTTCACTGATATGCTCTGTGGCTTTAACTAACGTGAAGAATGCTCAAAAAATATTCATAAATACAGAAGCAGAATTCTTCTTAAGTTCTCTGTATAATTATAGTGAGTCTAGAAGTGAGAAATCTGCAAATTTAAACCCACCACGAAGATACTGAATTTGAGCAGATTTTGTTAAATACACACCAGACCAAACAGGAATAAGCACATGGGGAACAGAGAGGGAAGCCCAAGGCAGAGAAGACCTGGGCCAAGCCCGCTTTGTTAGCAACGGGCAGCAGGGGAATTCACTTTGCTGATAATAAAAGAGAAGTATTTTAATCTCTTTCACAAGCATAATCACGGAAACAACTGAAAACCATGACAGACCAATTGACGGTTCCTTACAGGGAACAATGCTTTTTGTTTTCTAAAGCCTGCTTTCTCAGATCTTCCAAGTAAAGGGAGACACATCACAGATTTGAAAGGCAAGGGAGCTGTTTAAAATTAATTTCAGTTCCAGTTGCTACAGCAAGGGAAGAAAACCCATCCTCTCCTATTCAGCCATTTCCTTTAAGTGCTGCCTTGCTGAAAGGATGTTCGTCCCTGAGCCACCTCAGCTCCACTCGAGTCTGTCCACAGACTCTGCCTTGCCCATGTCAAGAGTAGTTTTGTTATCAATGTGCTTTAACCTCAAGAAATACTTCAGGGAGATAGATACACCACCCTCTAAGCGCATGTTTCAAGAAACCATATCCAGCTATTTTGCTGTGTGCAAACAGCTATTTTGTCTTTCAAGATCAAAACACAAGCAAACAAACAGAGGGCAATCCAACTGGAAAAATATTTTTGATGGGAGGAAAAGACTTTGCTAATCAACTATTAGAGAACGTCAAACTGTCTAACACTCAATTCTAGTACAATGCAGTAAGATGGTATGTTAAAATGATTTATTCACTGATTTTAAGTAGTTCAGCATGTCTGAAAAGGTTTACCCAATACCATCCCAATAACATTCATTCCCCTGGCAGGGCTGTCAAAAGCCTGTATTTCCTCAAGGGATGTTATCCATAATCGAAAATGTGGGTGAGAGATGTGTGTTTGTTTAGTAAATGCCAGCCTCACTGGGCACCAATGCATGAACACTCACAGGACAAACAATTCCCACAGACCTGTCCCACAACACATGGGCCATCCCTCCAGCCCCACTGATTCCAGGGAGCAAACCTGAGGACTACAGACTTCTTACTAAGCAGGCAGCACACCACAACAGCTTGCAGCAGCACTAAGGCCATGCTAACCAAACCTGCACCTCTGCAGAATAAATCAGCAGAGTGCAAACGCTCTCAGTCACGCTTCCAGCACACCACAGATCACCCATTTCAACTTCTGGTGCAAGGTAATCAATACGTATCTCCTAAAAAAATTCCTTCTGAAATGCACCGGTGCCTTTGAGTTTCCCTATTTAGTGCCTCGCATTCCTTTACAAAAGATTTGTTCATGGTTTTCTTGACAAATAACAACATAATCGTAAATTGCAGTATTATAACAGAGTTTATGGACTGAGACCCTCCAGGATATTTATTGTGGTGCTGCATGGGGGAGGTAGTTTCCTTTTTTTACGTGCCCTTGTAGGAATGAAGTCAAAAGCAGACCCCAATGCTAAGGACAGCCCATCCAATGAAGAGCAGCAGGAATGATGCAAAGCCACCACCAAAAATGTTACTTCATTCTGCCAGATCAGGGTGTCATGAATCACCCCCACTAATGCCAACATGCTGTGGTTGCAGCCTGGCTCACACTTAAAAGGAATTTGCTAGCTTGTGACATTAAGAGTAATCTTTCTCAGAGCACTTCAAGGCACCCCGATGTGTCTGACAATGCCCAAGTTTGTAGGGCTCAAAACCTACAAGGTACATTCCAGACTCAGGACAGTGGAAAAGTAGCTCTTCAGGGAATTCAAGATGAAGATAAAGGCATGAAACAAGAGGAAAAAACCAAAACAGAACAAAACAGACAGGAATTACTGTAGGAATGCCAACTGACTAATTATTTTTATAATAACTTAGCTTTTTTTTAATATATAAATGCTCTATGTACACTTTCATAGTAGTCCTTATAAACGCAAATTCATCACTTTTTGCTTGCTTTTTAATTCCTCTAAGTCTCTGAGAAACTTTAAAATATTGCATATATAGATGAGAAACCTGTATATTTGGGTTCCATTTAATTTTTTCCCTCAGTAACAGTTTTGCAAAGTATATTTCCAAAAACTTGAGAAACTAGGAGCGTGACCGGCAGCATTCATTCCAGAAAGAGCTGGAAAACCCAGACTGAAAGGTTTACTTACAGGGTATTTAGCTCGATTTAGCTCATGTGGTAGCAGGAGTTTTCACAGAAGCTTTTGCACAGTGCTCTCTATGGCTCACTCTTTCCAAAGTCATCCCACCAAAGTGAAAAAGTCAAGAATCCGAATTATGTGGCTCTACCAAAAGTGGCATTTATGCCAAAGTACAAATTAAAACCTCTAAGGATCACAGGGGCCTGATACATTTTAGCATAAAAAAAAGAAAGACAATAATGGTTAGCTGGCTAGCCTCTGTTTCTCTGTCATCCCCATTATTAAACCATGGAACAAACCCTTTTACAAAGGTGCGCCTAATGATCACTAAATATACCTTTAGTCTTTAATTTAAGCATAAACTATGATTAAGTGCATAAAATTAGCTGAAAATAGCAATACAGCTGGCCGCCTTTGGCAGATTCACAACCAATATGCTTCATCTATTTGTAGCCACTTCCTTTTGACTGCACCACCTTCATTTAGCTGCCAAGTTGGAAAGAAGAGCAAATGTTGTACTTCTTTTTAGAGACTGAGGAATTAATTCTTTGTATTTTAAGATCAACAGGCCTGAGTTCAGAAGCATACAAGAGTTTTAGTCGCTTAAATCTACCCATTTGCTTAAGAAACTCTCTAGACTGAATTTACAGGATGTGACACCAAGCAAAATTTCCCCCAACACAGGCTTGCACCCAAACTTCATCTATGTTTCACTGTATAGGGAGAAACAAAAATGTAAATTAACTACGTCAAATTATTTCCTTCAAATCCAGCTGTTACTAGGAAGCATATTTTCCTTTTAAATATTTTGCCTATAAATCGAAGTAAGGTGTTAGCAAAGCCATTGTAACATGGCTTTTTTTACCCAAACCTGATTTTACAAATGCAGCATCCATGAACTGCCATGCTCCAAGATCTTTAGGTACAAGCCCAGCAGGGATGGAACCCAGTGTCCTGTCAGTAAGGAGCATGTACTCTCAGCAGTGCTAGGTGTCAATAGGTAAAGCTTTGTGAAGGTATAGGTCTCACAGAAAGAAACATCCCAAATAATGCTCAATTTCATCCATAGAAAGTCAACCAAAACAGTTAAAATGCACCCAGCAAATTGTCAATGTAACTTTTCTCACAACTGTATTTGACTAGTTCTGGCAATTTTTTGTGCTATTTTGTCTCTGCTCTCCCTTTCAACACTTAGAGAAATGAAAAGTCACATAACATACTCAGCAAAAATTAATGAGCTGCCTTTACCCCATACCAGCTCATGATGCACATGGTCAAGAAACAAAATCACTTCCAAAGGAATCTGCAATCAGTTTTAAGACATTTAACAGGTCTGTCAAGTGAAGGATGTAAGCAATGCTTTCTCTCCATTAATGCAAATACAAGAAGGGACACAACAATGTCATAAACACTTTATGAAATATCATTAAAAGAGAAACACCACCGCTGACAGCCCAGCACCGTTAGGTCCAGTCCATCACCCAAGAAGCCTTGTGGTCACTGAGAAAAGGTGAAGCTGCTGTGGTTCAGGTATCACTGCCACTGTATCTCCTTTGGAAAGCCAAGACAGGCAATACTCACTATAACCTGGCAGAGCAAGGAACTGGGTTAGAGGGGCAGCTCCGGTGCTGGAGTGCTACACAAGTAATTTCTGGCAGTCGCACCCAGGGGAAATTAAAGACACAGTCACACTTTCCTGCAAAACTCGGAAAGGAAAAACAGATCAAATGCTGTTCCAAATTCACAGAAAAAAAAAAAATCATCCTACCTTTACATACCACAAAACCAAGTAAACAATTTTTGCCAACCCATGACACTTGTCATGCCTCAATGTATAGCACATGGTGGAATTCTTTTTAAAGCCTCTCTTTCTACTCATTGTAGAGCCAGGCAACAGTAGCTGTTTGGAAATATCCGCGGTTGTTATTTTTCTGAGACAGAGGCTTATACCTTCGACACAGTCAGGACCAACCTTAACTCCATCTGGCTGTTGTAAGCAACATCAATTTTGGCATCCTTACCACAGGAAATCACACTTAATAGAACATATGCTCTCAAATCCTCTATTTAATCATACATTAATTGATAACATACTAGCACCTACATATATGTCATTTCTGACAGGTCGTAGAAACAACACAATCAAATCACATTCTGCCTCAACGACCCTTATTTTGTCCAAAAACCAGCCTGGTCCTCAGCCCCACCACACCCCTCAGCCTCAAGATGCACAATCTCAAATTTATAAAATTTTAAAGTGACATTTCCTGCTGTACTGGACTTGTGTGAAGTAATGGCTATGAAAACCCAAGTTTTCCATAACCACCAGAAGACCAGAATCAGGTAGGGAAAGTAACACTTTCAAAGTAAAACTTCTACTGCAGTCATGGGGGAGGGTAGGGGAGAAAGAAAGAAATGAAAAAAAAAAATGCTGTTTGCAGTTGAAGTATTACTGAATCATTCTAAAATGCAAAATAGAAAGAAAAAGTATAAAAGACACTAGAACTTTTCTCCTCTTCTGTCCTGAGAAAGCAAATCTAAGAAAGTAAATTACATAAAAGGAAAGAAAATATATTTTAATTTTTTTCTTGTTAAGCAACTCATTCAGTGTCTTCCTTACAGCACAGCAGTAATTTTCTGGCCATAATCATGTCCAGCTTCACTCCACACATGATCCAACATTCCCTGAAACTGCTTCTAGTGCAGGAATGCTTTGATTATGAAGTTGCATGAGACTTGCACCACATAATACAGAAGCGTCTCTTCCAGGCTACACAGATCCTCTGACACATTGTCTAAGAGGAGAACTGCTGCAAATCAAGAATCAGATTCTGAGTTCTGGTCCTTGGGTCATTACATTTAGGGGTTTTTTGCAGCTGTAAGAAGAAAAGGGAAGAAAACTAGAAAACCAGACCTTAGGCTAAAAAGCTGGACAACAGGATAGTATTTAACATATCACACAGCTGAAGAAAGCCTTTTACTCAAGTCTTTGATACCTACCTACCCATCTATCTATGAAGGAAGAAACGCATCCGAGCAACAAGGCTATGCAAACATTTCCAGGTTCTAAAAAGATCGAGCCAGTCAAGCTTCCCCCTTGTGGTTTGCATGTCGTCATCAGCATTGCTCTGTGTTTGTATAGCCTTATAGCTCAAATATGTTTTATACGTCTTTGGAGGATGAGTGCACATATTTATGAGTTACAGTGATTGCTTCTTCGTGAGCAGTGCACAGACATGTGCAAAACAGAGGTTCCCAAGACTGTAATCCTGTCTCCAACTACAACACTGTAAAGAGGAAGAGAGAGGCAGGAAACCAAACCAACATACAATGGTACTGACACATTTTATTAGGAAGAAGCATATGTAAATTAAACAATACCACAACAGCACAGCCCCAACAAACCCCCTCTGCTACAACTAATTCTTAAACAGCAACGTTTTATGATGCTAAGGTAAATGATCTAATTTTCCATACTTACTTGGTATCCTTCAACTTTAATATCCTACAATGTAAGTGGTATTTTTTAATACACATGTATCTCTCAGCTGCCCCTTCCATCCTTTTTCTTCTCCCTCCCTTACAAAATGATGTTGTAGCATTGGGTATACAAGCTGGTACAGGGAACTAAAAGCAAAGAATCCTATGAGGACGACTGGACTCAGCAGATGTCCATTAAAATTCAATTGCCAATTCAGGTTTCCATCAGATGAAGATCTCACCTCCCAATTAACTGAAATTTGAGTGGGATTAAGACAGAAAGGTGCACCAAAACTACAGTGGAGGAGGAGTACAACACCTGTGGTTCTTGCAGCTTTCTGATGCTTAGACATAGCATAGGAAATCATAGTCACCATTTTCAAACATGGATGCAAGATCAAAGGCATCTTTGGAATTTCTGCCAGCATTTTATTTCTAGCCAGGACCAAATCAAGCCCAATGCTATATCTATGGGTCTATCCTTAAAATGTCTACTATAATTTTTGTTTGCTTCTAATCAGATGCTTGGGTTTGTAACTGGTTGATTTCCAAGGTGTCTTTTGGTTTCTCAGTACAAATAAACAGAGGCCACCAGAGCATTTGCTAGGACAATCACAATACTTAACCCCAAACCAAACAGTCTCACATTTACCTTCACATCTAACAGCTTCTTAAGGAAAGTTTCTCCATTCAACTACACCCTCCCCTACTTAATACCTATGATGCAGGAAAACTGGCACCAAGCATTCTTTAAGACTAGCCCAGACTTCCTTGGCCATCAGTTTAAAGGAACTGAAAAGCAGCAGCAGCCTCCTGCCCAGTGAGGGTAAAGCCATCACCACAGCCACAGGCAGCAAGAATATCCTTCCACAGACTGAATTCCACCCTTTGCCTTCATTACAGACATCTCTCCCTCCAATCCCAAAAGAGATTAAATAGCTAAGATTTTAAGTCATATCTATATGCATTTCAAATTTAGAATTCTAAAACTGGTCTTTTCCCCATGTATTTCAGAAGCTGCCTACAAACAACTCCTCTATTCATACAGGCCTAAAAGCAGAAGAGTGTCTTAGCTGTAAGAGCAGAGGTAAGCTGAACTCGTGCCCATGAACTCAGAAGGAAAGCCAGAGTCAGATACCAAAGAACCAGACACCCATGCCAACCTGCATGCTTCACACCATATATTTTTTTAATTAAATTTATTTTACTACACTACTGGTAAGCTTCACATTTAAGTGCAAAATCACACCTGCTCAGATACCACTTATTCCCTTCAGTGTCATGCACAGCATAAATCCTGTTGCTGCTGGTGAGCCCTGACCTGACCCACTCAGCTCTGCTGAGACCAGGGGAGGGATGGAAAGGACAGGGAAATAACGGCAGATCAGGAGCACCCTGGAAGCAGCAGAGCCAGCACTACATAGAAACTCATTTCTCAGCCTGGCCCCACTCTCATTTAACTCAAATGGATTTAGAAAAAAGCTACATTACCACAGTTGCTTCTGAGCCAACATTTATTCTGGCAGGCTATCATCAGAGCTATTGAAGTTTTTCTCTCTCTTTTTATCCTACTGAAGTGTTATAATAGGAGCAATAATACATTTACATTCACTTTATTCTTCCTTAGCATACAGTTCAAAATTCTATAAATGACACTGACGTAGGTAGCAGAGGCATTTGGGCTGTACTGCTTACATCCTCCAGGCACTCAACCTCCCCACTGGTACACTACAGTAAGGACTAATCCTGCCACTTCATACCAGCTACTGAGATTCTGATTAAGCAAAAGCTGCCTACAGAATGGATTCTCTACCAAATATTGACATCACCCTGATCCACACAGATGGCTTCAGGACCAGCAAGATCCACTCACACACACTCTATTAGTAACAGAAATAGGGAAAAGGAGAGGCTGATCAGAGAAGATGCATCCTTTCCAGCACTGGTAACTCCAGATTTATTCTGCTGATCTTAAAGATGCTAAGTAATCATCTTACTCAACTCATGGCAATTACAGAAGTGGCTGATGACTCGTGCTAACCAAGAGCATTTGACTGTGTGCTGGCAAGCCGGTCAACAATAGCATCCATGATATGTAAGCCACCAGCTCGCATATAAAGGAATCTCAGATTAAAACCAACATGGAAATGGTCACTGAGATGTGAGTGAGTCTGTTTAACACAATAAACATGCTATTTTCTAGTGTTCCTAAAGATGCTGCCTGTATCACTTCCAAACATTTACTTTTCGTAGTCAAAATGAAGACAGATGTTCTAAGAGCTGACAATCTCTTCCCCTTACTGTTGGAGAGACTCATAACAGAACTAGTCCCCACCTTGCTGCACACAACTGCATGAATAGTTTTGTAAAAGGCTGCAACTTGCTGCCTGACTAACCGTCACTCAAAATACAATATGGCTATCAAGTGTTTCACACCCCTCTGCAGGCACTAGTGTTCATATCAGGAACAAATCTTGCCAATTCTTCCTGCAAAATGTCACAGAGACACAAATCTTCCTCAGTGCCAAAATGCTTTGTGAAAGACTCTCACTCTTTTCTTTCCCCATTACTGCAATATTCTTCTACTCCACAGTGATGAATCCCATCAGAATATTTTACAGAAATCATTTTTATAACTACTGTGTTGGCTCGGTCACTTCTATCTTTGCTAATTCCCTTTTCTCTGCTGTTTCACAGTTTAAAGCCCTCCACAAGCCATCTCCATCTTTCCTGTCACCTTTGCATGAACAGTCCAGATGTTGAATCGCACCTCTGATTAATCTACCGCCTATTTTTCAAGCCACAAAACACGCAAATAGGCCCAATTAGCTTTATTCCTTTTTTAAGCTACATCAACTCTACTCCTGAATTTTAATCTCTACTAGAAGGAGAATAGGGTTAAGGCAGTACATCTTCTTAAGGTATGTTTATACTCAGAAGGAAGCCTTGGCAGCAATGTGGAGTCCATGTCTGACAGCTCTCCATGGCTCCTTATATCTAAACATACTAGAACAAAAACAGTAAGATGATTTTTCTGCAGCTCTGCAGGCTGCAAATACAACCGATTTTCTTGCAACAACAACTCTAAGATTCATGCTTATTCAATGCTTAAATGAGTACTAGTCAAAAAAGAATACTAGTCCTTTTTGTTCTGTCTGTATGGGAAAATACTCTACTGGCACATTTTAATATATGGAAAAGGAACTGCATCCAAAACTAGGTACAGAATCATACCTAAGCTTTCTAACGTTGCACATTTTCTTGATACAGATATGCCCTTACTCATATATGTACCAAAGCAGTAGCTACATGTAGTTTCTGCAGGCGGTGGAAGTTGCACGATGTTAAGAATAAAACAGCTAATAAAAATTAGCTCTGTCAATGCAGTTAAAAGACACAGAGATCTCAGTAAGTGACATATTTCACACAGGTTTAACTGTTGAGTTCTACAGGGCTATTTTTACATAGGCAGTCTTTTGACTAAGATTACTTTCTTAATGAAATTGAGAATTGAGGCCTACATATACAAAGCTCTCTTCTCATTACAATTAAACCGCAACAGGACCACCATGGTAAAAATTTCCAAATTCAAAAGTAAGCTAAGGGTATTTCAGATATCACAAAGACAAAGCGTTTTCCTGATACTTTACTGATTGAACTGACAAGTGAAAAAGGCTTTTATGCATATGGAAAAAGGATGTATTTCAGACCCATTCTGACATGAGTGCTGCTGAATTCTGGGCTGGGCACTCTGTACTTCCCCACATCCACCCTGGCAACAAAACCCAGCTTCAGGGCAGCTGCTAAAAAAGCCTTTTTGGAAAACAGCATTTAAAATGTGCTTATAGGGCTGGGCTACCACACAAGGATGGCAATCCAGAAGTAAAGCAATTTTCTATGATGTTTATGAATAAGGCATTCAGAGGAGAAAATTTTAATCTGGCCACATGTGGTAGCGTATATGTTTTTTTAATTCTGAAAATGTTGGTTTTTTTCCTATCGGAAGAAAAAAAGATTAGGGGGGAAGGAACAAAAGGGGGAAAAAATGAAATCTTAATTAAAACTGTGACAGAGAGACCAGCCAAAGTGAAAAACTGTAAGTACCAAGAACTGAATAAAATTGAAAATCTGTATCACTCATTTTCCACCATGGTTAACTACATTCAGTCCCAGCTCTAATGGGAAAAGGGGGGAAGGGGCCACAGAGAAAAGCTTCTGTCCCCTTAGGTCCTGTTTCCTAATGCTCTAATACTGCATTTTGTTTTAAAACAACTTCCCTGGTTTTCCAGAATGGTACTTCCCTTCTGCAGAACCCTCTCATTCACAAAAGGAAATGATGCTTGACTTTGGACTTCATCAGAAAGACAGCTTCTTCTGCAAAACCTAAACCTTGTACCATAATGCACAGAAGTACATTAGCTTTCACACAGGATGGGATGAAAACTGGATAAATACAAGAGAAAGAAGGGAATTTATATTACCCTCTAACATAACTGCCAGAACTCCTAACTATGCTCAGTTCCTGATGAATTTCTTCTGCATGATCTCATCCTTATAGCATCTGGATTTGGAAGACACTCATTCAAAAAAACTCAGCTTTGTCCGTCTACAGACAAACTCTAGTTACTACTTTATTTATTTTTTTAAACTCCTGACCTGAGACACTTTCCTCCTTGCCTGTGTGTGCAACACAGACTGAGCACTAACAAGACAAGCACCCACACCTGTAGGAAGTGAAGAATTTAACCTAAAAATTCTGACTGACATTTAACTTCACACCGTAATACTTCTCTGGGGGAGGGGAGTTTCCTATAGCTGCATTAATTCAGGCTAAAAATACCCATGCTGACATGCTGTCATGTGAGAATCTCTTTGATTCCAAGAGTTTATTCAGAGCCTTCGTGTTACTTTGAACTTTTTTGTTGTTTAATATGATCATCGCTCCATTTGTCATCATATGACAAGAGCAGACAATTACACAAGCTGAAGATATGTCTGCCAGTCATAGCATGCCATCTTGCTGCTGTCAAGCAAAGAGATGTGCCTCTACACATCTCTAGATTGAGTTCATTAAACCAGCCTGCAGGATATCCCTCGGTAATGACAGAGATGAAAGACCAAATTAAAATTGCTTAATTCAGATACACAATCTCTAGCATTTTCCACCTTGCAGTCTAACTGGTTAAGCTGCATGTTTGAATAAGCCGTCCTAACACAGAAGCAGCTCCAATTCTCCACTTCCACCACTTTTAATTAAAGCATCTGAAATATTTTCAGAGTTTGTTTTGTACTTCCCTCAGCCTTGAACGACAGCTAAGCTATTTAAAAGGAAAGCAGACGGGGCGGCCACATATTAACTTGTCTTGTGCCAAGCGAAGCACAAAAGCAGCTCTCCCCGGCGTTACAACTGCCACAGGAAGAGCTCAGCACACCAGCGACAGTGGGTATCAAGCGAGAGGGAAGCAGTGTCTCCTCAGAGCGCGTGCCAGGGTTTTCAGTGCTCACCACTGCTCTCCCATGCCAAATGTATTGCCTCCTAAGCCTTGGTGCTGTGTTAGTAACAGCACATTACCTCCACATTTCTCATCCAAAATCCAACTTCCCTGCACGTTCTCAAATACTGCTTTTAACCACGTGCTTCTTAAGTTTTTTTCATTTCCTAACACCAAATAATATGTTCTTACTGAACAACTGTCTTTTTCTCAGATAAACAGGATAGAAGAATCATGCCTAAAAAGCAAGCATCCTGGAATTTTGCATAAACACTGTGAAAAGTCCACAGGCAAGTAGCACCTACCTCTGTTAGTAAATTGAGCCATGTTTTCCAACAAAGCCTAATTAAAATAAGCTCCTCTGAATCTCCATCAAGAGCCAATTCACCAGCAAGGAGACAATTGCTTAACACAGCCTCCTATCATGAAATAAATTCCTGACACTGGCACAGCAAACATTCCCATTAGCACTGCAAGACTACTTCCAAAGCCAGTGCATTTACGAGTCAGAATAAAAAACTGGAATCCCAGTTTCCATTACTTCCTCATTAGTGGCTTAACACATCAGAGTAGGGGGAGTAAACTTAATAAGAATAATAAAAATGCTTATTACACCTAAAACATTACTACTGCATTTTTCAGGACAGCTAAATATACCCAAGTTTTTATGTAACTACTGAAGTGTTTTCTTTACCAACATGATTTGGCATGTTACCAGCAACCCAAAGGGCAACAGGAAACCACAAAGATGATTTGGCTCAAAATTTGCGTTTTCCTAAAGCCTGGTTCTACAACAATGCCTATTTCTACAAAACGTGGAAGAAAGAAAAAAAATTATACTGTACATAATTTGGTTTAACTTTTAAAATATTCCCATGAAGCAGCTCTATGTCTAAGCTTGAGACTCATAGCTAAAACAAGGATTCTGTGGTGGATAGGGATGCAGCAGCAGCTGCTCCCGAACAGGCAGTGCAGGCAGCTAACAAGCCTGCCCTGGGAAAAGGGGGAAAAGTTACATACTCTTTCTGCTCCTTCCACCTTTTGAATTTAACAATGATTTCCTTCTTTCTGTCACATGACCTACAGAACACCAGAGAGTCAAAGGAAAATGGGAGGAAGACCTTAGAAGACAAATTTGCACAACTCCCCCATCTACTCAAGGAGTATTTGCGGCACTCAGGACAGAATCTGGCCTCTTATTAGGGTCACCCACAGCACAGAACTCACATGCCTGCTTGACTTCCATCTGCTCAGTGCAGGGACAGGGCATGGGAGCAGCCATATCATGGGCACAAACCTCACCTCCTGGTGGTGCAACACCCTTTTCTGCCTGAGAGGACTCCCTGTCTCTCACAGAAGCACGTTTCCACTGCTGGGGGATAATAGTAGCTGCTCATTCACCACACCATGCCCACACCAAAACCAGCACCTTCCCAGCTCAGCCTTCCCTGTGCAGCATCACCAAAGGCAACTCAAATGCACCATGCCCCCAAAATACAAATGCCCCATGATGTGCTCACTTTGTTTCCATCCACATTTCAGAGCCAAACTACTGCACCAGGAGGCCAACCAGGGCCTAAAGGCCTACACATTAAAAACTGGACAGACCTTTGCCAAGTAGATTTTGCTTTTTCCTAAAATGGCCTTCTTAAAAAACATTCAGGGCATTTCCACCTCTGTTGAGAAAAAGCGCTATGTTGAGGATCCTTTAGGCTGCAGTTAGAGCCCCCTGCCTTTCTTCCCTTCATCTATGGGTCATAGGGACAGAGCCAGCACTGCCGGCACAGCTCCTCCAGGTCCTGCCTAAGCGCCTGCTGCTGCTACACCCCAGCTCAGCACCTCCGGGGCAGCCCTCCCATGCCGCTGCCAGTCCCGCAGCCAGCAGCAAATAATAAAATAGAGACTCCAAGGGAAATAAATGGCAGTGCTTACAGCGACTGTAAATGAGGTGCGGGAAAGGGAGGTACGTAGGACACCGGCTGCCAGGTAGGAATTTCTTTCAGCTGCTACTGCTTTTCTAGCTACAAAGTGCTGACAGAGGGAAAGCTGCAAGCAACTTGCTCCCTGGAATAGCATGAGAAGAGAAGGCTGGTTGCCTTTGAGCCTGAGCCGAGAGATAATAGAGGCCACGACAGCAGCAACAAGCGCAGGGAGGAGGTGACTCTTTCTCTCACGTCTGCTGGGGTTACAGCAGCTCATGTGCCTCAGTGAAGCAGCAAATCTGGAAAAGAAGCTGAACTCCCTGCCTTCCCACTTCACCTGGCAGGACTCAAGACCATCCTTGTCACACCTGGAGAAGTGCTGCTTTAGCCACAGCCCACAATTTAGCCAACAAACAGGGATACCACCAGTCGTGCACTGAGCTAAACATTATTTGGTCCAGCAGAGGAATCTGCCTGCATTGTGGTAGAAGAGCTTAAGCAAGAACACAGCTCTAAGGTAAAACACTCTGACTGGCCACATACACCAGCCAAAATAAATCTCATTATCTAATTTGTATACGGCTGTGCCTAAGGTATCCTACACTCACATTGTTCAGCTCACCCATACACGGCCAGCACATACCAGCAACAAGCATGCCTCCAGACATGCACCCCCCCCACACAAATCAAACTTGGCCTCTGGGGTGACAATATCGCACCCCCAACGAGGAAAGCAAAGGTTGCCTGAACATTTCAGCAGCAGTCTGCACCGACACTATTTAGCTCATTTCATTTCCAAATGCACAAGACAGGTCTCCAATATACAGACAACAAATCCCCACTAGCCCATTCTTACATTCAATTTGCATAACAGATCACTCTACAGCATTAGCAAAATTCCATGCTGCAAGCACATTTAATAAAATCATAGCGACAACGGCTTAAACGGCGCAGTAGTTAAAATTCCTGCAATGCCTATTATCGGTGGTGTTATATGATACAGGAAGGGTGGCATGCCCTAATGAAACCTCATGCACACAGCCAACAGACTGCAAAAAAGACTGAAAGATCACATGAGTGCTCCCACAAAAAGCAATTTAAGACCCAAACCCCATCACCCTTGCCTCCCAAAAGCCAGCCTGGCGTCATATAAGCAAAAGCCCTACTTCATGTTACATTCCTGGAGCCGCAAGCAAAGGAAAGGAGAACTGGTAGAGGAACTGTGTGCTCGGCCCCAGCACAGAGGCATGCTTTGCATTCTTAAGCAGCCCTCTCTGAAACCAATCATCGTTGCTTGTTAATTGGCTGGAAGGAACCTCGCTCAAGCCTTGTCAGTCAAAAGAAGTACTCTGACTTCTGCTGACCATACTCACATACGCACAACTCCTGAAGCTGACAGCTAAGGGGCGGGCAAAAATCTGCATTAAAGCTGCATTGTGCAGTTATTTAATTGTGACTGCTTACGATAATCAAAGCACTAGCAAAAAAGATGCACAAGACAGGAGAACTGAATTACTCGTGACCAAGGCAGGTACAGTGCAGTAATTCAGATGCACATTTACACAAGTCAGAGCAAACACTGTTAGAAGTGGGGACAAAATTGCAGTGGATCCTTAAACCATCTTACTCCTAAAATATTTTGCTCTAAGGTAAAACACGCACCATGTATTTTAAAGAATTAAGACACTAATTCTGTAAACAATAATGCCTCCAGCATGCACACCGTACGCTGGAATGGATTCCTCAACTTGGCCTCATCACTTATGCATCTGATGAAACAAACACTGACAGCTTTTTTGCATTTGTAAAGGCCCCACAGCAGCTGTGGTGATCCCACCATAGAGCAATGAATTAAGCCTGAAACCCAGCTGGGTCTGCACAGAAGCCTTTTTTGCACAATACAGCAAGACTATCATTGTTAACCTAGGCATTATTGTAAAATATTCTGCATTACATTAAGAACGGAGATAGAGATGCCCTGGAAAATTAGCTTTAATAGGCAATTTATAACATTTAAAAATATGGATACCACATTGATTGCTAATTGACAACAAATTTCATAGTTTCATTTACACACAACCAGAGTGAATCAGGTAATTACAGAATACCACTTAAGCATGAAACAAGGCAAAATTAAGAAATAATCCACATTAAAGTTATAGAATATATGACAAACTTTTATAAAAAGATGTATAAACATATGTATGAATTTAAACTAACTATGAAAATTACGAGCCTTGAAATGAGAAGGAATTTGAGACAAAATCTTAGAGGAAATGCACATATGTGTGCTTTCATAAGAGAAATCTTAAGAGTTTCTTTCAAGACTAAAGCAAGCAGCTTAACACACTGCATAGCAATACTTAGGTAGTATTTTTCCACTTTACAAGGACATAAATATGTACAGAAAAAAAGAGTCAAGAATTACTCGGGAAAAAATAATTTGTAAGTAATTAACTGAAAAACTTTTCACAGACAGAATACATTTGTTCAAAACTGAAACTATTCTTCCATTGCATTTACCATTGTATTTATGAGGCCTGAGAAATCAAAGTTGCCTGCTTCATAAAACAGACTATTCAGCTCATCTTGCTTAGTGATTAAGAACACTTCTTTAAAAATGAACCACAAAAACATGCATTTTTTCAGGCATGCATAGAGACATTTAAAAAACTAAGCTAAGTTGTATGAAACACTTAGAAGACATCAAAGCACTGCCCTACTGATACATAAAAATTTTAAGCCTGTCCTTACAACTGCTCAATGTAAGGAAATAATTTCTCTGGATCCCACAACACATACACACTTTCTGATTTCAAGTAATACATAGGCAGGTATTACACGTGGTTTGTCTTCCCCCCCCATTTCTCCTTCGTCTAGAGGATTACTCAGCTGAGTGCATAGACTCCCCAGTGCCACCTTCATACAGGCTTACCAAGGAAAGGTACCCGAAGAGGAGAGCACTGATGAAGCAGGAGGAGGAAAACAAAGTCACAGGGAGCAATTTGGAAATAAGCAGCCAACTTAAAGGTAAGAGTATGGTTAGCAAAAATAGCAAGATGAAAAATATCTTCCATTTACCATTTTTGAAACGCATGCATTTCTCCACAACGCAGAACTATCTAACCAGAGAAACTAAAGTCTTATTAAGAGAAACCAAAATTACAGGCAGCAACAACAAAAAACCTAATTCCCTTTATTTGTGGCATTGCCTCTGTTCCCAGACCATTTTTATTCTCAGCAGGAGGAACCGATGGAAGAGAGAGCAAAAAGTAAAAAAAGTAAAAGGGGTTAAAAAAAAAGGAGGGGGGATATCAGGGACAAAACGCAATTCAGACTCTGTGCCACATTTGGATAAAATGAAGCAAGATCCAATTGGCAGCTTTTGAACATATGACCCTCCAAAAGCAAGCTGTCAGTCTGATAACAGTTGAAGGAAATAAACTAACAACTCTGCAGTGTTCTGAAACTCTTGCGTAATGAAGTTACTTTCATCCTGGAACATGGCCAAAAAGCACAAATCAATGAGCAACCAACCTTCTATCATTTTTATCACAACTGTAATACTCATCCAAAGGCAGGTCATTAATAAGCCCTAGCAATATTTGCACTGGTCTTCCACACCAGAAAGTCAAAAACCGACAGGAACAAGGAGACACACTGTACTGAGAAAACGTGGGCAGAACCACTTTTCAGAAGTGACAATAAAGCAGCTCTACAACATAGTCCAGGAAGAGTCAGACACATGAATCTTCTACAGAAAGAGTTGTGAGATTACGAACCTTGCCAACATGATAGCTGTGCAAGTTTACTTCAATAGGTATTAGACATGCCAGGCACTGAAAAAATATAGGAAATGAGGCTGTACAGCATTACATGTTGCTCCAGAGAACTTTGTCATGCTGTGGCATGAACCAAATATGAAATACATTAACGTAAGAAGACAAAGTTTTGAGACGGGTAATCCTGAGAGAAGACACTTGCAGGAGTCTAAAGGCCAAGTCATTGTGGAAATTCTCTTGGTTTCTCTCTAGGGACTTCCTGTATGAACAATCAAACCAATTTACAAAAAGAAAAGAAAAAAAAAAAAAAAAAAAAGCCATGCAAGTTACAGCAACCTGGGAGACGCAAATTTAAAACCCTGTTTTTGACAGTTTTATATTCTCTTATCTATGACAGGATTAGGAGCCCTGATAAGAAGTTCAACTATAACCGAGATTTCCCTTACTAGATGTTGTCCTACTTTCTAAGCAGAACTGTAGATCAGTCAACCAGTATTTGCATTGTTCTTACAGTCTGTCTCAAATAATGATAGCTATTCAATCTTCCTTCTTACGTCCTTAAAAATTTATAAGATATTACTTCTTGTTTCAAAGGATTGCCTCAAGAGATCACCTATTATTTTGTTCTCCTTAACTAGACTAGTTTATGCACAGGCTTAACATTATGCACATATGTTGAAATTAAACTATATATTAAATCCCCCAGATCACCTGCAGATCCTTGCTTTTATTGAAGATGATCTAATCACTGAGAAAGTCAATGGCTTGGAAATTTGGAAACCAGCTCAAACAGTCTTAATCGCACTCTTCCACAGAGGAATGACCTTTCCAAGCCAAAGTGCCACACTGTGTTGCTTCAGCTCTGTAACACACGGGTTACTGATTAAAATACTGGGTCTTCTCTTGTGGGGAAAAAATACCTGGACATTTTGAGAGCATGAAATTAAGGAAGAAGCAGTACAGCACCATGAAGTCTTTTCAGAAAAAAGGATAACCTTTCAGCCAAGATGCAATTTACTGCTCCATGAGAACAGAAGAATGGTGATAAATTACCTATACAGAGGATGGTTGGGAGCAATTTCAGAACACCTTCAAAAGCATGACTGAACACCTTCAGTCTTATTCCAAAGGCAACAGCGTAGTATGCTCATATATATTCTTCCATTGTAGAAATTGAAGAAGCATTTCCCTCCTATGCTATCATGTCCATCAGACAAGCTGTAGCTGACCTTCTCAAGACATGACCACAACACAATGCTGAGGGAGAACACACAAGTAAAAGTAGCAAAAATACCACCAAGATGGCTAAAGATGGGGACAGTGGTAGGACCCAACCAGGAACTCAGGGCAAGCTATTCGCCACATGAGCAGGACTCCAACCATGGATAAATATCCTGACTGGTTTTCTCACATTATACTAACCTTGATTCCACAAACTGTGCTGGAGGGCAGGTTAGCCATCCAGAGCAGAACACACTCCTGCTCCCAACAAAACCCCAGATGAAGCTGCAGTCATGCTTGTAGGGTGCAGGCAATAAACTGACAAAGATTTGAAGCACCTCTGAAACAGGCTCATGTGAAGCACAGATTCTGAGACTGCTGATAATCAGGCAGTCCATCAGTCAGTCAGTACTACCTACTTGTGGTTATGCATGGTGAACAGGCACACAAAAAAGGAGAGAAAAAAAAAGAGACAAAGGCATAACCAGAAAAAAATGTTCCAAAAAGCAAAAAAAATCTCTGACCACTCTGCCAAGGAATCCCTGTGGTCAACTCGATGCTACTGCAGAAAGGAAAGCAGGATACGTACAGACAGGCATGTGTGCAGGAATGCTGCTTCTGATCCCATTAGGTCCAGGAGGCAGAGCATAGCAGGAATGGCCTGACGAGCCATCGGGCATGAGGACAGCAGTGGTTATAATGCCTTAGGAGATGGGCAGTCTGTAGGGGGAAAAAATGACTGGCGCACCACTGGCAGGATCTGAGAAAAGCTAGCATAAAGAAAAGGAAATAATAGTTTACCCCTTCACTTTCCTCCATCCAAATTAGAGAACCAGTCATTTCCAAAATGCCTACAGGAAATTAATCTCACTGCATCCCTGACTGGAAGAGTAACAGGCATAAATTTACATCAAGAAAGGAAAAGGAATCAACAAGTATATAATATGCTTGGGGGGTATGGGGACACACATAATTACTTACATGATAAACACATTTCCTTCTTTTGCATGATAGATAACGAGCTTTCACAGGAGCCAGCTCAAGTAGTATGATAATGAAATACTAAGTATGAGATCAAGAAATTGTATTACCCAGAAGACTTTAAGAGACCATACTTTTCATAGCGTATTTCTGCTGAAACTTGTATTCCTACTCTCCAAAGCAACAGGGTCCAGAAATCATTGCACCTAGACTGTCACCCAGGCTAGAAGAAATCTGACAATTGTTAGTTATTTTTGAAGATCATACTCAAATGAAGATTGTAGAGTCCCTTTCAATCATGGAAGCTATGCAGGGGTTTTTATGATTGGTCAGTCATGTCACAAAATGCTGCTCTTGACTGAAAGAGCATGAATATTAATGGCTTATAAATAAAAGCCTTTAATGTACATGAAATATGAAATTAGCTTTTCCTGAATGCTCGCATCAATAGGATTTCATTTCCCAAAAGTTCACAAAAGGACTGTAAAAAGGAATGAGCAGGGCCACGTTCTACTTTTCTCCACAGTATTTGTGCATTAACAGTTTGTTGAGCCTTGCAAAACGAACACACAGCCAGTATTTTCTATAAACACTCAAATTCTGCACACAGGCTTGAGAGACAAGGATCAACAGCACAATCCCTCCCCTTTCAAAGTATTTCCTATGGAACTGGACCCCGAAACGAGCTGCATGAACCTTTCCTCATCTCCCTGTCTGGGAGATGTCAGGAGAAGAAAATAATACCGCAACCATAGTGCATTTTGCTTTCTTGCAAAGAGATGGTAGTAACTTTGTAAGAGTTCATTTCCTCAGACAGGGACAAAGTGGATAGAGGAGCTCAGTCAGAAATACACAGAAATGAGAGAGAAAAGCACAACAGTGGAAGACAAGAACAGAGGGGAGAGTGGACTGTAAAAATGCCAGCACTATGCACATGTGCACACTATAATGAAGAAAAATAACAATTATTACCTTAAAATAAAATATTAAAAAGCTGAAAAAGAAAAAAGAAACCATTTCAGAAAAAAAACCAAAACCAGGCATTATTATATTTAGTAAAGCCATTAAAACCATTAAATGGCTATCACAATCTTAGAAAACTAACATTCCTGCCTGCAAATACTTGTACACACTCTTACACAGGAACGGCAAAATCTCAAGCCCTGAAAAGCACTTCGGCATGTGCTTAACTCATAAGCTCCAAGTACTTCAATTGACATCAGTAAGAGTATTCATACATTTGAGACAGGCATGTGCTACAGTGCCTTGCTGGATCGAAAACTGAGGGTGCCAATTCCACATCTTTTTAATCCACAGCAAAGCCAAAGAAGTCCTTGTGCCTCGCTGCTCTCTTAACTGCGCCACTAAAATGTCCTGCAGGCTTGCACTGAAACCAGATCATTTAAAGATGAGAAGGTGGAAGAGAAAAAAAGAGCCTGGGCATAACCACTCTTTAAGTCTCATAATTTCAGTGACCCTATTTCACATGCAGCTCTTTGGCTGTATTGATATGGCCAAAGCACCATACCACGAAGGAATGATTCATAGGGTCACCACTGCTGGCTTCAATGGTGAGAAAAAGGCATGTGATGCCACATCCTGCTGTTCGTATAATTAAAGGAAGCCTTAGTTTTTGTAGGTTTTTGATTTGACATGGTTTGGCCTTCTCACACTACTTGGGAACCCGGGGCAAAAATACATCAGCACTTCAGCTCCTGTGCACATTTAGTAGACATGAGTAGTTTTTAATATGAGAAGCTATCTCAACTTAATATTCAGGGTTACAAAATAAAACAAATAAAGCCATGGGAAATTTCTGGATGAACTCCCTTATTTAAGCAGGTTCTTATCCTAAGATGTAGAAAATAGAACAGTACACTGGATTCACTTCCACAGTGGAGCTCTTGCATATGGGATGGGCGTGTGCGGCTGTTGAACTAAAAAAGAGTAGTAGCTCTTCTACCACATTTAGCAGTGGAACTTGGCCTCCAGTAGCACAGCTATCTTAATTTCCGTTTCGACCTCTTTTTATTTCTCTCATTGAAGTGTAATATTGTTCAAATACTACCTAAGCAAGCATAACATGTAACAGTAGTACATTTTTAATTCTATTTGAACTGATTTTAGCACTTTGGAAATGATTATGGCACCGCTATCACCACAGGCACAAACACCTTCAGCTTCATTTTCACCTGTGAGGCCTAACTTCATTTCAACGTTACTTAACATTCACCATGCTTCCAGCAGTAAGGCAGTACAGCAAAATCTAAATCTGAACAACCCTTAGAACAGACAAGGACAGCTAATTTTGCTTGCTGCGAAATAAAACATGTATCTTGACTCCTATTTAGTCATAATTTCACAGCCCATTTGAACTCACTCTGTTGCTAACAGATGCAATCCTACCCCTCCCCTGCCACTTCACTGGGTGTCCCTGTAACACTTTCCCAATACCACATATTTTTCCAGCTACATCACGAACTGCAATATTAAATGAATCCACATTAAAAATCAACCCCATTTTGTCAGTTTAGTTTTTACCTGCAAAGTCCCCAGTCTGAGGTGGGAGTTATCACCTGGCACACATCAGCCTGCAGAGAAGGGAAACAAGCAGCCAGAGGGAAGGCTGAACCACTTCTTCCAGTGCAGTGCAGGTTTAGAGTAATCACACAGAAACACAGTACTAGGCACTTCACCGATCTCGACATTCCAAATGCTGTTACTGTAGGCAAAAAGCATAAGCTATATACAGGACATTTCAACCATCGATTAGAAAGAAGAGAAGAGCAGAACAGGACAGGAGTAGAACAGGAAAGCTCCTCTTGAGTGTTGCTTCTTATTTTGTTGTTTTTACTGGTTCAAGGTGTCACAGATTTGAGGGGGGAAAAAAGCTGCTTCAAAATTATTTGCCATTAGGATAACCATTATTTCTTCCAGATTATAAATAATTCACAAGTTACAGTTACTGTGACATGTCCTAAGTCCAGCTTTTAAGTAACATGAAGTTTCTTGTCTTACAAAATGATATTACTATGTCCTCATTATAAGCTGAATAACTACAACAAAAAAAAATTAACATTGGCTTTCTGAGACCAGAGAACGTCCCTTTCAGTTGTGGCTATGAAGCAGAAGTTAGTTGGAGTAGTATTTTTTCTAATACTTTATTAAAAGCTGTACTACACCCAAGGAAGACTGTAACAAGAAGGCAGTCTTTCTGCTACTGGTGCCTTAATCTTGAGTTTGAAAGGCTTTTACCAGTCTGCAAAGTGGCAACAGGCCATAAGAATTATCATCATTGTCACTACACTTCAAGAGGGGGCAAAAGACTGACTATCCATCAAAAAACCACACCTCAGGTGTCCATCTAAGTTATCCCTATGTGAAATACACTCAAATTAAGGTCGGTCACCTGAACACCACCCAAAAAGGAACCACATGCAACACCAGCTTGGTTACCAGTCAACATAAAAAACAGTAACAGAAAACCTTCTTTTCACTTGGCTTTGAGTTTTAAGAACTCAAAAGTCTGAACCAAGTTTTCTAGGGCTCAAATCGAAACAAAAGTAGGTTGGATTTTAGGGTTTTTCTTCAGCTCAAGTTGAGGTAAGAAGTTAAGTCATCTGGCGTATGTGCAGGGTTGGAAATTTGTGTTTTGGGGGTTTTAACATGCAGTCTGCAGCTGAGAGATTTGTCTTACAACTTTGATGTACCAAAAAGAACTGTAGGACAAAGCGGCTGAAAGTAATATCCATAAAATAAAAAAGGCGAGAAAGAAGGAAACATATCCCTTCTCTAAGTCACCCTCAGTCTGCCTCATGGGTACCTTATAAATTGAAAAACAGCTATAAACATATGGCGGTAGCCTGCACCATCTTAAAAAACTAAATGCAATTTCTAGGCTATGTACTTTGTGGGCATAAGGACTCCCTGTTTTAGAACAGCACAGGAAACTATATGCTAAATATAACAACTAATAAAAATAATGATAAGCATCTCAAAGAGTGAGACACTGAACAGACTCTTGTCCAAGACTCATGGTTTCTATCCACCTCAATAGTAGCAACCTGAAAAAATACTTGTACGTTGCCATTTACTTGATTTGCAGGCTTTACATCGCCAAGTTCCTCACTGCAATTCTTAAACATGCAGGCCATTCAAAAATGTGGCTAGAAAATTGTTATTTACATGTTTGAATGGCACTCTCAAGGTACAAGGCAAACTGAATTCCTGCCACCTGGGAGGCTCAAAAGCTTACTCTCTTGGCTGGACTCCCCCAAACGCAGCATAACTACCAAGATGTCTAGCACAAGATTAAAGTTAACCCAAAGCAGTAATAGATTTTTTTTTTAATCCAGAAAAAGAATAAAGCACAATCCTCAAAGAGAAAGAAAGTCCTTCCCATAACATACAAATGTGGGAAAGGACAGAGAAGACCATCCCATTCTTGTGGGCAGTGAAGGAAAAAAATAACCTCATCAAAATGCCAGTACACAACAAATCCAGAAATATTGTGGAGCATGTATCTACCCACTCACATAAAACTGTTTCAAAAATAGGCACAGAATAAGCATATAGTTGAAAGAGCTGATAATTTCTCCAAATTCACTCCCATCATTTTTAATTGAAAAGCATGCACTGCCTCAACACTCATCTGCAAGCAAAGCTAAAAATGAATTGCTTGCAATATATAGTTAGATCCTAACTTGGCTCAGACAACACAGTATCAAAGTGCAAAACTAAGATTAGTAGATTATGTCAGAATGAGCTCCCATGGTTTATTTTTGAACGCTGTAAATATCGTTAGCCAGTCATCATAGCACGTGTGTGCCAAAATACGCTAATCTCCTGCAACTATCACATCATCCAAAAGATGTCAGACCAGCAAGGCAAGCTTAAAAAACTGAAAGCAGAGCACCAGGGACTCAAATACCACAAACCCTCCTGGAGTACAGCAGCAGCAGCCCACAGTTTCTCAACTTCGTATTATTTGCATTTCGTCTCAGTCACAGATCCAAGGCTGCCTTTTTTGCAGAGCAAATCAATGGAAAAACCTGGCAGAAAAGATGGCAAGAAGCCATACAGAAAAGACGAAGCAGATTACAGAGGAGAGACATTTAGAAAGGATTAAATCATGCCCCTCAAGTGATGCAATTATGAACTCTTCTGGGGGCATCATCACATTTCTGCTGAACTGATTTTAGCAGTGTCAAAATGTCTGATTCCGCCTGTAGCAATCCTACAGGCACTAAACTGAACCAGACCAGAAACTACTCGAGCTCCACAGGCCTGACCTAAATGCAGAAAGTATACAGAGGCCTTAGTTTAGCTTTCTCATTTTGTTCTCAGTGTCTATTTTTAATCACACAATCCCATTTTTATGTCTGATAAAAGGTGGGTTTTGTCCCTCAGATAAAAAAAGGGGATATTGTTTGTGACACATCAGTTCAGGATGAGACATTTGCTGCAGAAATGATGAAGCAGCTTTACATCTTCCCTATGTGTACCAGTGGAACGATGATTTCCACCTGGGCCTTTCCCTGCTTCCGTGCTCAGCCAGGATGGTCACTGTGAACAGCTTCCTGCAGCAGCATAAATTAAGCCAATAAGCTTGGCACGGGAGCAGATGGGGTGCACTCCCAGCATCCGTCTGCTCGCAGAGCAGGGAGCCGTGATCCCGAGCCTCAAGCCTGGAGACAGAGCGTTCAGCATGGCAATGGTCCCAACCACCACTCAGCTTTGCCACTGATCATGGCCACTCTTGCAGAGCAACTTGAACAGCAGCATTTTGCAGCTTCAGATCCCTCATCTGCACAGGGAAGAGTCAGACAAAAGACAGGACATGCAGAGGGGAGGAGAGCTAGCATATTTTAAAACGAGACCTCACTGCTATAATTAAAGGGTTTATTTCTTTCCCACAGCCCACACTGGAAATACCAGGCCTCTGTCAGATTACTGAAGGAACAACTTCAGAACAGGATGTCATTTCACAAGGGAAAGTGTGAAACACAAGCAAGTGAAACAGCAAATGGTTTTAAACCTTCTACCTACTGCTTCACTGAGGAATCATTTTTGTCACTGAAATAAACCCACCTCTCCAAATAAAAACCAAGAGCTCCCAAATAAAACCTACCTGTTAAAAACCAAGAAGGACTGCATCCAATATTCTCAGAAGTAATGAGCCAGCAGAACAATCAACCCATCAAATATCTAAGAGAACACCAAATACATTTTGGCAATCCCATTATTTCCTGTATCTGAATTTCAGTGCCAATTTCAGTAATCCTCACAAACTATACCTGAATTTTACAAGTGATTTGCAGATTTTAAGTTTCCTGGAGGCTTCCTACCACTTAAAAATGCTTTAAATAAAAAATGGCAGTTAAATACAAGAAGTCTATGTGTACCGTGTCCCATCATTCTATTGTACATTAAACTCCAGGTACATTTTACCCTTCTCTCTAAAGTCCTAACAACAGGTTAAAAACTGTCAGATGAAGTTTTGGCCTGTGAGGTAGGGACATTTAGGGCCATCAGCATCAGGAAACACTTAAGGGAAGATCAGGTTTGGCAACACTGAAATTTGCATTAATAGACTTGAATTTTAATGTCCCGTTAATCTTACACAGAGGCAGTCAAATCCATCAGCACTATTGTTTTCAGACTGTCTGCCCACTAAGGCAAACAATGCATCATTTACACTTGGTTTACATTTATAGTTGGGAAGAAAGCCATGCAAAGGACTAAAGGGGGAAACCAGAATGTTTTAAATGCAAATTTGGATTTCGAAGAAGCATGTATTCCTCTAAAAATTCCACATCTGCTAGATCACACAAAAGCTGGGTGCTTGCAATAAAAAATAATAAACGTGTCTCTGCTTTTCCTTTCCCTACTTTAAAATTGCCTTTAAAGCCTTCCTTTCACTTGACTGCTGCAAACTGGAAACTTTAGAAATGAAAGCAGCTGGTCCTTCCCCTCCATCAAGCTGATTGAATTCAGTCACTATACAATAAAAATGGGCAAAAACAAACCCCAAATCAATCCCCAAAAACATCTCCCGCCTCCTCAAAAACTTTCACTTACGTTCAAACCAGGAAATAACAGTAATGTGTAAAAACAAAACATAAATTTTTAACGTGGATTCTCTTGCTTCAGACGATGAGATTTAAAAATTGACCTACTTTATGTAATACTCCCACAGCTGAGTCATCATAGTATCAACTGGTCTCTATCAGCTGCAGGGTATGATCATTTCTTAAAAAAAAAATAGAAGTATCTGTACCAAAATGCCTCTTTTATTATGTTAAAAACATGTTAATCTAACAGTCCAGACCGTAACTGGGGAGGAGGAAAATTTTGAAGAAAGTTGGAGCTACGTAAAGTAGTCCCTTATGAATCAGATGCCGTGCCTTGTAGCAAGAGCCTGCAAGCTACAGGACAGAATATTGGAGAAGGCAGCAGAAATACAGATTAATTCCAACCCTGCCACTGTTACAGCATGTAGCTTCAGGCAAGTAATTTAGACTTCTTTCTTTTTCATCAAACAATAAAATGGAGGGAATGCTACTGCCTTACAGAATCAGCTGACGTTTCCACCACACTTTAGCATATGCATAACATTAGCTATTATTACAGAAAAGGAAGGGGCAATATGTTTTTAATACTGGCTTAGTAGGCCTTGCAAGAGAAGGTGAAAGTGCTTAATGAACATTAGAAACTCTTCACAGGGGCCTTGATTCACTCTAATTCACTCTGGGCAGCATCTTACTGCTCCTGGCTTGCACACCATCAGAGTGAGCAGGAGTCCATTAGTATCTCAGGGCAAAGCATCTGTTGATAGCAAAATACTCATTTAAAGAAAAAAAAAAGTATTTTAATTACTAGTTTCTACTTATGTACTATCCTATAGCCACCTACAACATAATGTTGTAGTCTCAAGAGACCAGAAGGCAGTTAGGAGGAACCCAAAAGTAGCTCTCAAGTGCAGTTAGCATCCTTAAGTTTTATATACAGGGAAAAGAAAGACTTGAGCAGCTATACTGCTGACATTTTTACTGCAAGTATGAAAAAGATCCAACAGAAAAAAGCCCCAAAAGGTGATGTGAAATAAGATGCAACGTACACCAAATACTATCTCTGCTGCCAGCAGCCTATTTACATTGTTTCTTGTAGGATGTGGTCAAACTTAGAGCCTGTCATCAGCTGTGGGGACGGGGGAGAGAAATGGCAACCGCTCACAACGGAAAAAAAGCAGGGCAGGCAGGTCCAGCTGAATCCCTGGAGTGCCCAGGGTCAGGCTCCTGCACAAACGCCCCTGATGCAGAAGAAGGTGGTGGTGCTGCAGAGTCACCATTCCCCCCAAAACTCCCTCAGCCCACATCAAGCACACCCAAATAGAGTATTGTTTCAAAGGCTGCAGCAGGCACAGAAGCTCTCAGATGTCTGCAGCATGCTAATCCTGGCCAGGCCTTGCTGGCCCTCTGTCTGAGGGGCTTACCAGGCCATCCTTGGGTGAAGCATGTCATCTCATGGCAGACTACAGCACTTTTACTTCTGCAAGGACAAGGAAACAAATCACACGAGGTGACAGTACTGACATTACTCCTTAATTATACTTCACCATCTGCTACCGTGGCAGAACCATGCAGGTATTTTAAGGCAGTAATCCAGGTCTGATACTCTAAGACCTAAGACAGCAAGAACAGAAGATTTGCTATTTGGGCATCACGAAAACGGTCAGAAAAATGCACCTGTGAAATTACGTTCAAGACTTCAAAGCTTTTGAGTCAAGAACTATTAATTCCAAGCGCATACTGAACGCAGTCTGGCTTCTCAGCGGATGCTTTACAAAGCTGTCAGTTTTGTGAGGCTGGAGCCAAAAGGCAATATTTGATATGTAAAGATGTTTGAGAAGGAGGAGGGTAAAGTGAGAAGAAAGAGTTGTATGAGTCAGCCATGGATCCTTTAAAAACTAAGTGATAGAGTTTTTAAACCACAGGAAAAAGAGATGCATACAAGGATTTCCTTATTCCTGGGTTACCAATCGCAAAAGATAACGCTCCCTAAGTTTAGGAGAACTTTCAATTGCGAGCACTTACAGAGCAGGGAGCCAAGCCCCACGACGGCAGCCCACAATACGGAGGTTTTACTCCATTGTTCTCACCACCTTCTTGTTTTCAGAATTCATTTTGCAAATGCTGAAAAAAAAAATCAGCAGCAGCAGCAGCCTGAACAGGCTCCATTCCTGATATAAGGCCAGTTTAANGGGGAGCGCTACGGTACATTGTCCGCCCTCGTCCCTCCTGCCGCCTTCTCCCGGGAGCCGCGCTCCCGGCCCCTGGCCGGCGGTGCGGGAGCGGCGCCGCATTGTTCGCCCTGGCNACTAGGTCTTCAAGGTCCCCTTCCAACCCAAACCGTTCTGTGATTCTACCATACTGTGACAACTCGCAGTGGCATGAGGAGCGGGGCCACGAAGTACCCCTTGGTGCCCGTGGGGCGGCTGTGCCCTCGCTCCTCACGGCGGAGCATCACCTCCGGCCTGGGAACACCAGGGACCCGGCGTGGGCAGCAGGGCCCGACACCGGGACCATTGTTCCAGGGGCAGGCGAAGCTTGTGCTGGCCCCGCCGGGGAGGAGGAGGAGGAGGCGGCGGCGCGTTGCGCCGGGCTGCCGTAGCGCCCGAAGGTCACGGGCAGGAGACGTGCCACCACGCGTGTCGGCACGGGGCGACGTGACCAGCGCTCTCCTCCCACCTCGCAGCCTGAAGGCAGTAGGGCGGCCCCGCACCTGCTCACCTGGCCCGGGCCGCCCCCTCCCCGTGTCCCTGCCTCCCTCCCCCGCGGCGCCACCGAGCGCTGCCCCGGGGGCTCCTCCCGCCCCCGCCCCG